>SKCR01015552.1:0-64494 GCA_019454045.1 Zanthoxylum bungeanum
GAAAAAGGGCAAAGGCGAAATCATTATAATCTTCTAGGAAGATAAATGACATATCCCAAAATGTCTGCCTAAATAGTGGCAAACGGGGTCACTGAAGTGTGACTGTCGTATGGACAAGGCAGAAATGAAGGAATAGAAGACAGGGCAAGGCTATGACTTCAAGTATGTTTGTCATAAATATGTTCACTACTAGTATTAAATTGGATTTTAAATACTTAGTGTGGTACATAAATATGTGCTGATGTTCAGAATCTGGTATGAGCAGAATACTGACTTCAATTGAGATTTATCTGCGAATAGGAAATGGGACGATAGTCACTGTTTTAACCGTAGATACCTGAGAGTTTAGGAAATACTTTCGGGTATGTACTTCATTTAGGAAACTGTTATAATGTAACTAGTTTGACTAGAACATTATCTCTATATCAGTACTTATCCGTTAGGGATATACCTTTATATTCTATAACACTAAAGTGTTTTATTATATAAAGATGATATTGAGATAAACACATTAGATGTGAATAACAGTATTTATATTTTGAATATAAATAAATCTCAAACATATAATATGACGAACAAATAGCTCAAACTGATTTGATCAGATAAGACTTATTTGTGGCAGTGTTGTCTGGGACACATTAAACAAGACTCGTATATCCACACTTTTGAAGAGTGGATACTAGGACGGATTTGATTTTATTCAAATGATGTCTACGAATCTAGTTTATTAGGTAAAATACCTAAAACACCTTTACTTGGTAAAAGTGTAAGTGCCACCGATATATTAACACTTGTTCATAGTGACGTAAGTGGTCCCATGTCTAGCTAGGCTAGAGGTGGATATAAATATTTCGTGACCTTTACAGGTGTGGCATCGCGTTATGGTTGTGTTCTTTTGAAGAACACAAATTGGAAACTTTTAGAGTTTCGACACAAAATAGACGAATAGATCGGCTAAAGTATTAAAACATCACGGTTTGACCATGATGAAAATACTTAAGCAATAAGTTTCTCATATACTTGAAAGTGTATAGTATTCTTTCAATGAGGACTCCTCCCGGAACACGTCAATTTGACGGTGTGTGTCCGAACGGAGAAATCAAATGTTGTGGGACATGATAAGGTTAATCATGAGTCGCTCTGAGCTACCATTTTCCTTCAAAATGGATAAGCATTAACAGTGCAATATACTATTTTGAATAAGGTTCCATGAAAATCTGTTTGACAGATTTCATATTAGATATGAACAGGAAAGAAACTGGGCTTTCTCATCCGTGTTGATTTGGGAATGCTAAGCATATGTTTTGATGATACCAAACAAGAACCCAAATTGGATAAGTGCCAATTGTAGGTTATCCTAGGGAAACCGAAGTATATTATATACAAACTCACAAGAGAACAATATAATTGTTACTCACCATGCGGTTTCTTAAGAGGAATATTGATATGCAGTGGTAAGTGGGAGGATAGTAAAACTCGATGAAAAATCGGATTAATACTATTCAAGGCACCTAGTCCTTAATGGAAAACAAATAGTTCATCAAGGATGAAACTGTACCACAATCTTCGAATACACAAGAACAGCGTAGGTCGGAGAGAGTCAGAAATAACCTGGGGTATGGGTTTCTGATCTCACCTCATAAAGATGTCAATCTTGTTGAGGAATACGAACTGACTATGTATGAGGAAGTGATACAAGGTATCGACTCCCTATTATGGCAAAGTGCCATAAGTCCGAAATGGATTCCATGTATAACAACTATATTTGGATACTAGTTGTACAGCAAGGCATTATGCCTATTGGTACTATATAAGTCTTCAAGGAAGACATACATGGAAGGCAACATACCAACGTACTAAGCTAGGCTTGTAGCGGAAAGGTATCGTTATCAACATTGTGTTGATTACAACGAAATCTTTTACCTGTTGCCACGTTAAATCCATTTGGATAATGCTTGCTGATGCTGCATGTTTCATTCATGAAATATGGCAGCTGAACATCAAAATCTATTTCCTTAAACGAAAACCTCTTTGGAGGATGTTTATAACATCCTGACGGTTTTGTCATACCAAAACTAGCAAACAAGGTTTGCAGGTTATTCGATCCATTTTTGGATTGAAGCAATCATTAGGTTCTTGGAATTATCATTTTGATGTGTAATCATAATGGTGTATGATTTAATTCAAAACGAAATGATTCTTGTGTATATAAGGAGGTTAGTAAGAGCGCACTGACAGTGAATGTTCTAAATAATGATGATATGTCATTTATTGGAAATGATATTCCCATATTACAATCGATAAAAGCTTGGCTTTCATGAAAATTCTCAGTAGAATTCTTGGGAGAAACAACCTTTATTCTAGGAATAAAGATCTACTGGGATAGATTTAAGTTGTTAACACTCACTAAGAACTCGTACATTAAAATAAATGTACGTGACCTGGTGTCTCATATGTTTGAGCATATGGAGTCATAAACAGGTCAATCCAAGTGATAGTCACTGGATTGATATTAAGAACATCAGTTAGTATCTTAGAGAACTAAGGATGATGTCTTAAACTATGGAGAATGAGAACTTGAAGTGACTAGGATCACTGCTCCAAGTATCCTAACCAATAAAAACAACGGTACTATACAGTTTGAATAACTGAACAGTGAGCTGGAAATCTTCCAAGCAAGATACTGTTACTGAATAAACAACAAATGCGGGTTATTGCTGCGGCTGAGGCAGTAAAAGAAGCCATTTGGGTCGATAACAAATCTAATTAGATTAGATATAGTTCTGTTAGCACCTGAGCTAGGCTACAGCGCAGACTAAAGAATTAATGGTCTCATCAACGATCCAAATTATATAATTCGACTATTCATCTGATTCGTTCGGATCATACATCGTGGCGATGTGATGATCGAATAAATCGCATCAAACGATAATCATACAAATCCGCTGACGAAAGCCTTTCCTCAGCAATTTGAACGAACTGTACATAGTTCGGGTGTAAGACACTCGAGTGACTGGCTATAGGCCAAGTGGGAGATTGTTGGACAGTTATGACCCATATCGTCACTATTTGTAAAGATCATGGTGTTGTTGTACAAATCAACTATGTGACAATGAGATTGCACTCTTATCATTTGTGATTAGATCACCTAGATGTATAAATGATAGGAGGTCCCTATGATTAGTTCCTGGATTGAGATGATATGAGACAGTATCAGTCCACGAAGGATAAATCATTAAATATCCCTAGTCGTAGTATTATCAAGATTGGACATCGATAATGCGGAATAGACTAGTATTACATTTGTGCGTGTTATGTGAGTAACGACATAGTTCTCATATATTTGGGTATAGGATACTCATGCAAGTGTGATAGGAGGTTGTGTTTTACCGATGGTACGGAAAACAGCTTCGCACTGGATAGACCCCTCGGAATTCCATTGGTAGTATGACTATGTGTTTATGGAAGTCAGATATCAGGGTAGGTGTATTTGGTTTTAACCTGAGACTTGCACTGCTAATACTTGCGACAATCGGTATGCTTTAGTTTTGGTCATCCAGGGCTTTAACAGGTTCTGTGTACGCCTCTTCTAGGTATATTGAGAATCGTAGTGTATTGGGTGTGATGTCAAGATGGAAGTATCACTCCAGTCATAATGGAGATGATGTCACGTAGGATACGATACTAGTGCAATTAAGTACTGCAGTCATTGGGATATTATGAATAGGGCATGTATGTCCGATTATAGAGACTAGCTACCAGACATCCGACATGTGCTTCGTACGGGGCAGACACAATTCCAGCCCCAAGCCTAGCACGTGACATTCGATACTGGATCGTAATACGCAATACTACTTATACTACGCCTGACATAGATTATATATTCCAGTAAGAATATTTCTGGAGAATTGGGTAGGCACGGTGCTTTTCTAGAAGCCAACCATGTCTTGTAAATCGGTAAGCACGTGGTACGAGGTACGCATGTATTTGGATAATTCAATGACCGTATTTACTGCTAACATATCCAGGGATCTCTTGGGTCGCTTCCCAAAGATTCACCGATGACAGTTGATTTAATTAGAATTAATCTGGGATTAATTAAGATGGAGAAAATTAATCTGGGATTAATTGAGGTTTTATTTAATCTGGGATTAAATATGTTCGGTAGAGATAGAACGCGATTAATTTGGAATTAATCGGTAAAATAAATTTAATAGTTAAATTTGATTTTTCTATTTAATTTATTCGAATGGGCTAAAATTAATATATCGGATATATTAATATAAATTGGATTTCGTTACGAAATTAAAGTCGGACTTTAATACGAACGAACGAATTAATTTAGGATTAATTCGTAAATGACGTTCGAAATATATTTGCGAGGCATCGTTACTTAATTAAATTAGATTTAATTATTTAGCGACAAAAGTTCGTTTAATCCGATTAAACGGAACCGAGCCGCGGCAAATGTTCGTAGAGATATTTGAATTTTGAATTCAAATATGTGGGGCCCATGTGTGGTAGGTGTACCAACCACCCAACTACCTTGTTTTGGTTTTGGAAAACCATTTACCCACACCTACCAAGTTTAGGTGAAAAAGGTAAAAGGTTTTACCAAAAAGTGAAAAACAAAATCTCTACACTTTACACACTTGTAACCCATTTCTACACACTTAACACAAGTGAAACAAAAGGGATGAAACCCTAAAAACCTCTCAAATGGGTGTGAGCCTCCTTATCTCCCTCTCTTTGATTTTGAATCAAAAACAACAAAGCTAGCACTTATGGAATCAACTAAGGTGATAGGGAAACTACTTCAAGAGTTGGAATCATCATTCAAAGCTTGGATCTTGGAGATCTCTTCTCAAAATTTTAAAGCTCAAATCCAATCAATGTAAGTAATTCCGCAAATTATTTTGATTTTATGAACTCCTTTTCTTGCTTATTAGATCATTGGCATGTTCTAGGAACATTAACATAACGTACTTTGTATTCTTTTATGTTTGTTTTGTTTTGTATTCACAGGTTTTGAAGAAGAAAAAGAGAAAGCGGTAAAGACAAACCAATCAGAAGCAGCGATGACATAGTATCAGTTTTAGGTAGGAATCATAGGGTTGAGGCCCATATGAGCATGAGTTTCGGGAATGGATCTCAGGGGGTGAATCCCATGTTATCAGTGGTGAAAAAAAGAAAAAAAAGGAAGAATTCCTTGGAGTGAGTAAGTGAGTGGAGAAAAAAAACAGAGAGAAAAGAAAGAGAGAAAGAAAAAGAGAGAGAGAGAGAGAGATCTTTGGTAGTTAGACATATGTTCGGTGATGACATTGTGTGCCGTAGGGAGAAGCCTTAGAAACGATAAGTGCAAGACGCACTTCTGTCCGGTATTCTGAGTGGATTGATCTCAGCTAGACTCATGAAGCACTTGATAAAGGTATCTCAACAGTAGGAGCCTAAGCGGTCGACAAGATGACTAGTTGAAGAGATGGTGGATCGGTGAATGACCGTTTGCCTGGATGTCTGACCGGTACATTCACACGCGTATAACGTAAGCGCACGTATCGTTCAAGTAATATAAAAATATCGATCCTACGAGGACTTAACTCCTACTGTTGTTATTAATTATTGATACTATTTATTTACAAGTATCTAATCAGAGGGAGAAGGGAATGATTGTTTTTGATTGGTTGGTTGAATATGGATTTGCTTAAATAAACTAAAATAAAGACACAAAAGAAAAAGACACAAAAGAAAATACTAAAGAAAATAGAAGAACAGACTCAAAGATCTAGGGTCATGACTCCACACAATATTATTAAAAAGATGAATTGATTCCCTCACTTATGTGTATTAATTTAGTTTGCTAACCTGGAACACGAAAATATGCAAAAGCCTCTTCCGATGGTCAGACGCCAATACCCAGTATAACCCAATTGAACCATATTCCTATGTCAACTACATTACCTGGATTCATTAAGACCAAGTTCCAATTATGGCTACCCACGCCCGACAGGTATATGCCTATCCTGTAAGGAAATCTATTAAAGGGTTATCTATCCTCAAGGAAGATCGTGAGTTATTGATTCTAAGGCTGAAATCTAAAATCCCTATGTCTAGTTCATTTTAGATTTACCCCATCAATCTTATTAATGGCCAGTTAACAAGGCGCATTAAGCTTAAGACTCAATAAACTAACTAAAGAACTACCCATAAAAAGAAAATAAATTATTAAATGTGTGTATTGTGTTTCATCACTTCCCTAGAATAAAAATAAAATGCTGGGGGTTGGGGATCCACTTTTACTATTATAATTTAGATATCTCCCTTAATATAATACAGAAATTAAACATGATATTACCGACCAGCCATAAAGGCGGTATTCCTTATTAAGTCAAATTAAGTCCGACCAGCCATAAAGGCGGTAATAGTATTTGAACATAAACCAACCATATAGGCGGTAATTACCTGTCACCTAAAGACCAGCCATATAGGCGGTGCCACATTATGTCAAATAAATAAAACCAGCCATAAGCCATTAGGCGGTAATCTTTATATTTTGAATTATAATTTCCATATTTATTTAAGGGAGATTAATCTAAATTAAAATAATAAAAGCTTCACCTTATCCCCAGTGGAAAATTAACTTCTAAACATTAAAAAGGTAGAAAAAGAGAACTACTATTACTGAAAATTAAAGACATAAATTAAAAATATTATTTTATATACAAAACTAGATGCTTCCTATAAAATCAGAGAAAATTCTCCAAGGAAAGCACGAAGAAAAATGAACTGAGGAGCCTTCAATTTATAGGCAACTTTTAGGCCAGCGTCGCGACGCTGAAAATGCTCTAGCGTGCGTCGCGACGCTGGCAACAGTTCTTCCAGTCCACGCGTACGTTGACCACGCGGTGTCGTTGGCATTATTAGGCGACACGTGTCGTGCTGTGTTTGGGTGATGACGCGGTCCAATGAAATCGTGCCACGTGTCAGCTTGTGATTGGGTGGAAATTCGGTCCAATAGAATGGTGACACGTGGCATGCTCTGATTCATCGATTATTCAGTCCAAATGTGAGATGACACGTGGCACGTACTTCGGTTTGGTCCAATCAGATGTTGACACGTGGTGGTCGGCGCACGTTAGTAGATCCGCTGTGAATGTGACACGTGGCACGGCGTACGTTAGCATGATCGGCGCACATTAGAAAATTCGACCAATCAAATTTTGACACATGGTGAACGGCGTATGTTAGCAGGTCTGGCGCATCCTGGGCGTCGCGACGTGGAAGTACTCAGCGTTGTGACGCTGAAAATTTTAATTTTGTCATTTTGTCCAATTTTGTACATTTTGCCCCCAAATTGTCTCCAATGTTTCCCAATTTATTTTTTTTCTGTAAAATAACACAAAACACAATCAAAACATTCACAAAACTAGATAAACTAATCGAAATATTAGGTCAAATGAGTGGGAAATAGTGATAGATTTACCACTCATCAATGTCCACCTTGATTTGCTTACGCTACGATACATGATATGGTTAGAAAGAAAGAAAGCAAAGTCTCTGCAATGAAAAGAAAGAAATAGACCGCCTACAACCAATAAACGTGAAGCTACCCATGGGTGAGTATTAGGACCACCATGAGGAGAAATGCTACCTTGAAGGTTAGGTGTGTCAGAAAAAAAGAGAAAAAGAAAAGGAAAAGGAAAAGGAAAACAAAACAAAACAAAACAAAAAAAGTTCTAAATAAAAAGAAAGAGACAATGCAATAAAAGAAGACCATATCATATAGAGTATGCCGAAGTAATCACAGAACGTGACCCAGATATCCAGGTTGGTTAGACCAACTGGTCTGATTCTCCGAAGCGAAATCATGAGTTGGCTACTAAGGAACAAACTGCGAAAGAGCCTTAGAGCACACACACTAGGGGTCTAGTTCAGATCACCCATTCAGATGATTGGATTTGAGTATGTAGAGTATTTTGAAGGTTCTTTGGTTTTGACGCGAAGCATCTGTTGAGGACAAAATATGTTTAGCCATCAAGATTATCTCGAGAGGCACTATAATAATGTGTTGAAAGAGAGTACCAGCATTAATGACAGACCTTCCGGGTATGGCCATTCTAGGGGGTGAGTCCTATATTAGTTCAGTAGTAGACTTGCCGGGTATGGCATTCTAGGGGCGAGGCCCACATTGGTTCAGCATCAGTTTCTATCGGGTATGGCATTCTGGGGCGAGGCTGATGAGTGGTAAATCCATCACTATTTCCCACTCATTTGACCTAATGTTTTGTATTGTTTCTCGAGTTTTATGAACTTTTGATTTGTTTTGTTGTTATTTTGCAGATAAATAAAGTTTAGAAAGCACTGGAGGCAGCAATTTGGGGACAAAATGGACAAAAATGCGTCAACAGAGATATTTTGGTCTTCTGCGCGTCGCGACCCTCAGCCTGCGCCGAAGCTGCTAAAATGCGCCGTTCGCCACGTGTCCAAATCTGACTGGCCAACTTTGCTAACGTACGCCGATCATGCTAACGTGCACCGTGCCACGTGTCACCATCACAATGGAGATGCTAAAATGCGCCGGATGCCACGTGTCGTGATCAGACGCTGCCGACACTCGCCCGCCACACGTCAACATGACGTCATCAATGACGTCATGAACAGTGCCACATCATAATTGAGTTATCGGATAAGAAATTGAGCCGACGAATCACAGAGCGACACGTGTCCACTGTAGCCAGCGTCGCGACGTTGAACTGTTCCAGCATCGCGACGCTGAGACCTTACTCGAGCATATAAGAGCTTCAAATTTCAGTTTTCAATGTACCTTTCTCCCTGAATCCTCTGATGTAAATATGGAGTTTTCTATCTAGTTTCTTTTATTTACAGTTTTTGTAATAGTAATAGTAGTTTCTTTTTGTAATAATAGTACTTTTACTATTTCAATAGTAATAGTAATTTATTTTTACTATTTACTTTTTACAGTTTTACTATTCAACCATGAGGAGGTACTTCCCCCCTGCCAGGGTGAAAGGTAATTCTTTTACTGTTACTATCTTAGATTAATCTCCCTTAGACACAACATATTCACCATTTTAAATTGGACTTAACAAGGAATACCGCTATATTGGTCGGTTGGCTATTTATTATAAACCAGATTAATCCTGACTTAACAAGGAATACCGCTATATTGGTCGGTTGGCTTTTAAATTTCTTTACCCCCTACATGGCAGGTTCATGGACAAATTTTACCGCCTTTATGGCTGGTTGGACTTAATATTGACTTAATCAGGTTACCGCCTATATGGCAGGTTGGTTTTAATCTCACGAGTAAATATGTTGTACTAAGGGAGATATCTAAGTTAGTAGTTAGTAAAAGTAATTCCTTTTATCTTGGCAGTTTATTTTCATTTACTTTTCCGCTATTATTTTCCCCATTTACTTTTCAGCATTTATTTTATGTCTTTTAAGTTTTCATTAGCCCTAGCTATGTATTGTAACTAAGTTAGTATCTAGGGTTGTGATGAATTTCAAAATAACCGGTTTATAAGGGGTTAGATTATAGTTGGGGTAATTTAAAGATTTATTTATTGAGTTTTAATCTTAATGCTTTTATTAACTGGCCATTAATAAAATTGATTAGGTAAACTTAAAATGAACTAGACATAGGGATTTTAAATTTAAGACCTCAGACTCAATAGCCCACGATCTTCCTTGATGATAGATAACCCTTTAATAGATTTCCTTACAGGATAGGAATATACCTGTTGGGCGGGGGTAGCCATAATTGGAACTTAATCTTAATGAATCCAGATAATGTGGTTGACATAGGAATATGGTTCAATTGGGTTATACTGGGTATTTGTAATCGACCATCGGAAGAGGCTTTTACATGATTTAGTGTTCCAGGTTAATAAATCAATATGTTACCCAACTATAAGATAACCACTTCATCTTTTAATTCATATTGGAATTAATCACAACCCTGGATAGTTTTTATAAATTTGGATTTTACTCAATATATTTTTAAGCATTTTATTTACTTGTTTTAAATTTAGAATCATCGTCATTTCAAATCAATCAATCAAACAACCTGTTAGATACTAGTAATCATTTGGCCCCATATATTAATAACAAAAAGGTTTTAAGTCCTCGTGGGATCGATATTTTATACTACTTGAACGATACGTGCGCTTGCGTTATACGTGTGTGTTTACGCCGGTCAAGTTTTTGGCGCCGTTGCCGGGGACTTATTTATCATTCATTATTAGTTTACGGGTTAGTTTCGTTACTTGTATCTAATTTTTCTTTTTACTTATTATTTTCGTTTTCTTGTATTTTCAGGTTCTCAGACACTTCATGAGACGAGTCAGAAGCTATGAAATCCGACCGCTTAACCCAGAGATTGAAAGAACTATCAGACAATTGAGAAGGGAAATGCGAGAAGGCCAAAAAACAATTGTTAACATGGAACCTGAACCTTTGGAGGTTGCACCACCAATTCCCATTCGAGACAGAACCATTCCAATGGTAGATGGCCTCATTCCTGTATGTTTGTACTTCCTCCCTTTACCAGCAAATGCGGGTGACATCAAAACTTGCATTCAGATGATTCAGCAGTCAGTTCAGTTGGGGGGAATGCAACTGAAGATCCTAATACCCACATCAGCAACTTCCTGGAAGTTTGTGGCACTTTCAATTACAACTGAGGAGCTGAAGAAGCTATGAGATTGCGAGTTTTCCCATATTCCTTGAAAGACAGAGCAAAGCTTGGCTATATTCACTACCAGCTGGATCCATCACAACTTGGAACACTCTTGCCACCAAATTCCTTGCAAAATACTTTCCACCAGCCAGAACAGCGAAGTTGAGGAATGACATCACATCCTTTATGCACAGCAAGATTCAGAATCCCTGTACGAAGCTTGGGAAAGATACAAAGATCTGCTCCGGAAATGTCCTCACCATGAATTCCAAAATGGCTTCAAGTCCAAACTTTCTATAATGGACTTTCTGGACTGATGAGAACCACATTTGATGCTGCTGCTGGTGGAGCTTTGATGGCAAAAGGAGAAGATCAAGCCTGGGACCTAATTGAAGAAATGGCCAACAACAATTCCCTGTGGCCGACAGAAATGAGCTTAATTCAAAGAATTGCAGGAATTTACGAGGTTGGAGCCAATTCAGCAGTTAGTGCCAAGCTGGATCAGATATGCAAATTCATGGAGACTCTCAACACTGAAAGCAACATCGGATCCACAAGTTCATCATATGGAGGAGCACCAGAACCAAACCAACTTGAAGAGACGATGAATTATTTCAACAATTACAACAGACAGGGAAACAATCCATATTCCACAACACCTACAACCCAGGGTGGAGGAATCATCCCAATTTTCATGGAGCAACAATTCAGGGCAAAAATTATCCACCACCACCACCAGGATTTCATCAGCAAAGCCAGGAGTTTGAAAAAACCAAAAAAGAAATGAAAGAATGGATTGCAGAGATGTTCAAAAAGCAACAAGCAGCATATGATGCGATATTTCAAAGCCAATCAGCATCTATCAAAGCACTGGAAAATCAGATTGGACAACTGGCCAATGCTCAGAGTTACAGACCACCAGGAAATCTTCCCAGCAACACAGAACCAAATCCAAGGAACCGATGGAAGGAGCAATGTCAAGCCATCACCTGAAAATGGTACTGAAATCAACAAAGATGTTGGAATCAAGCCATCCATTGAAGATGTTCCAAAAGAAGCAGAACAACAGATGGAGGAAAAAGAAGCAAAGGAAAAAGAACAGATCACTCCACCTCCACATTTTCCTCAGCGTCTTCAGAAAAGCAAACTGGATAAGCAGTTTGCTCGATTCCTGGAGGTGTTCAAAAAGCTGCACATCAACATCCCATTTGCAGAAGCCTTGGAGGAAATGCCCAGTTATGTCAAATTCATGAAAGACATTCTTTCACGGAAACGGAGATTGGGAGACTACGAGACAATAGCATTGACGGAAGAATGCAGTGCTATCATTCAGAGGAAACTTCCCCCGAAGTTGAAAGATCATGGCAGTTTCACAGTCCTGTGCACCATTGGAGAACATTACATCTGTAAGGCTTTATGTGATTTAGGTGCTAGTGTTAACTTGATGCCTTTTTCTATTTACAGGAAATTGGAAATTGGAGAAGCAATGCCTACCTCAGTCTCTTTGCAACTTGCCGATCGGACGCTCACATTTCCAAGAGGAGTGGTTGAAGAAGTGCTGGTGAAAGTTGACAAACTCATTCTCCCAGCTAATTTCATTATCCTTGACATGGAAGAAGACAAAGATGTTCCTATCATTCTTGGGAGACCATTCTTGGCTACAGAAAGAACTGTGATTGACGTACAAAAAGGAGAACTAACTATGAAAGTACATGAGCAAGAAGTTACCTTTAATTTGTTCAAAGCCATGAAATTTCTGAGCGATGAAAAAGAGGAAGAATGCTTCAGAATTGATGTTGTTGATACTATCATCCAGGATACTGATACAATTCCCACTGACAAACTTGAAGCTTGCATCACCAACATGTCTGACAGCGAGCTTGATGCTGAAATTATGGAATTTATCAACTATCTTGACAAACCGTTCCGTTTCAAAGTAACACCACCAATTGAAAGCTTGGAGTTACCAAAGACAGACCGGATCAAACCCTCGATTGAAGAACCACCGCAGCTGCAGCTGAAGTTACTCCCGAGCCATCTCAGGTATGCATTTCTTGGAAACTCTTCTGAATTACCTGTTATTATTTCTTCATCGCTAACATTGGAACATGAAGAAAAGTTGCTGAGAGTATTGCGAGAACATAAGAAAGCCATTGGCTGGACTATAGCAGACATTCGAGGCATTAGTCCATCATTTTGCATGCACAAAATCTTGATGAACGATGAGTACAAACCCACTGTGGAACATCAACGGAGACTTAATCCAATCATGAAAGAAGTCGTGAAGAAAGAAATCATCAAATGGTTGGATGCTGGCATCATTTATCCCATTTCAGACAGCAGTTGGGTGAGTCCAATGCAATGTGTGCCAAAGAAAGGAGGAATTACTGTAGTCACTAATGAAAAGAATGAGTTTAATTCCAACAAGAACAGTGACTGGATGGAGAGTATGCATGGACTACCGTAAGTTGAACAAAGCCACCAGAAAGGACCATTTTCCACTGCCATTCATTGACCAGATGCTGGACACACTTGCAGGACATGAGTTTTATTGCTTTTTGGATGGATATTCGGGTTACAATCAGATTACCATTGCACCAGAGGATCAGGAGAAAACCACATTTACATGTCCCTTTGGTACTTTTGCTTTCCGCAGGATGCCATTTGGATTATGTAACGCCCCTGCCACATTTCAGCGTTGCATGATGGCTATCTTCTCAGATATGCTGGAACAGAGTATGGAGGTTTTCATGGATGATTTTTCTGTGTTTGGAGATTCATTTGACCATTGTTTGCAAAATCTTGAACAGGTATTACAAAGGTGCGAAGACACGAACCTGGTACTCAATTGAGAGAAATGCCATTTTATGGTGCAGGAAGATATTGTTCTTGGACACCGGATTTCACAAAAGGGGATCGAGGTAGACAAAGCAAAGATCGAGACAATTGAAAAACTACCTCCTCCAACATCTGTCAAAGGCATTCAAAGTTTTCTTGGACATGCAGGTTTTTACAGGAGATTTATCAAAGACTTTTCCAAAATTGCAAAACCTCTTTGCAACCTTCTGGAAAAGGATGTACCTTTCAACTTCACCAAAGAATGCCAGGAAGCTTTCGAGATCTTGAAACAGAAGCTGGTTTCCGCCCCCATCATTGTAGCACCAGATTGGACTCTTCATTTTGAAGTGATGTATGATGCTAGTGATTTTGTTGTAGGTGCAGTTTTGGGACAACGCAAAACAAAGATCTTCCACACCATTTACTACTCCAGCAGAACCCTGAATGAAGCTCAACTCAACTACACAACCACTGAAAAGGAGTTGCTCGCAGTTGTGTTCGCTTTTGACAAATTTCGTTCTTATCTGCTGGGTCCTGGGCCGGTGGTCTACACAGATCATTCAGCAATCAAGTATCTTATCGTGAAGAAAGATGCCACACCCAGATTGATCCGTTGGATACTTCTTCTGTAAGAATTTGACGTGGAGATTCGAGACAGGAAAGGAACAGAGAACCAGGTGGCAGATCACTTATCGAGGATTGAAAATGGAGAAACAGCTGGCAAAGAACTGTCAATCAAAGAAAATTTTCCAGATGAACAGCTATTTGCCATGAAACAACAAGATACCCCTTGGTATGCTGATTATGTAAATTTCATTGTAACAGGAAAAAGGACGTTGGAATGGACAACTCAGCAACGGAAGAAATTCTTCAAAGAAGTCAAGCACTATGTCTGGGATGAGCCGTACCTGTTCAAACAGTGTGCTGATCAATTATTGAGATGGTGTGTTCCACATGAGGAGGTCAACAGTGTTTTTCAGCACTGTCATTCATCACCATATGGTGGACACTTTAGTGGAAACAAAACTGCAGCAAAAGTCCTTCAATCAGGTTTGTTCTGGCCCACTATTTTTAAAGATGCTTATCTTTTTGCTTTTCAATGTGACAGGTGCCAGAGAATGGGGAATATCTCGAGGAGAAATGAAGGACCGTTGCAAAATATTCTGGAAGTGGAGATATTTGATTGTTTGAGGAATTGATTTCATGGGACCCTTTGTTCAATCATTTGGAAACCTGTACATCTTGGTTGTTGTAGACTACGTCTCAAAATGGGTTGAAGCAATTGCACTTCCATCCAATGATTCAAAAGTGGTGATCAAATTCTTGAAAAAGAACATTTTCACTCGGTTTGGAACACCTCGTGCAATCATCAGCGATGGTGGCTCTCATTTCTGCAAAAAAATTTTGATGCACTCCTATCCAAATACGGAGTTACTCACAAAGTTGCCACAGCTTACCATCCACAGTCAAATGGACAGGTTGAAGTTTCAAACAGGGAAATAAAAGAATCTTGGAAAGAACCGTTAGATCAACAAGGAGGGACTGGTCTACAAAACTGGACGATGCATTATGGGCCTACCGTACAGCTTACAAGACACCCATTGGTATGTCCCCATATCTATTGGTGTTTGGGAAAGCATGCCATCTGCCAGTTGAGCTTGAACACAAGGCGTACTGGGCACTGAAGAAGTTGAATTTTGATCCACAAGCTACAGGAGAGAAAAGACTTCACCAACTCAATGAATTGGAGGAATTTCGCCTACAGGCTTATGAGAATGCCAGACTGTACAAAGAAAAGACCAAGAGATGGCATGACCGAAAAATAGTGCACAGACAGTTGGAACCAAGGCAACATGTGTTGTTGTACAACTCGAGGTTGAAACTGTTCCCTGGAAAGTTGAAATCAAGGTGGTCAGGTCCATTTGTGATCACTCAGGTTTTACCACATGGAGCTGTTGAGTTACTGGATCCAATACCAACAACACATTCAAAGTTAACAGTCAGCATGTTAAGCATTATTGGGGAGAACCGTTGGAGCGAAAAAAAGAGAGTGTCACACTTTCAGATCCAGCCTAAACGTTCGAAAAGTCACGTCCAGCTGACGACATTAAACTTAGCGCTCGCAGGGAGGCAACCCATGCAATTTGTGTATATATTGTGATTTTGTGTGATTTAATTTTGTGTGTTAAGTTTTTCATATTAAGATGGAAGAAGCTCTTGCAAATCTTCACAAGCAATTTCCTTCTCTCCCTCAAAAATCTCTGATGAAAGTTTACAAAGCTCATGGAACGGATGAGACTATGATGATAAAAGGTATTCCTACTGATATTTGTTGGGTGATCGAAGCACGAGTTCGATTAGCAGGTGAGTATTCTGATTCTTGTATTTCGTGTTTACCTGGATTTGGAAGAAGCACCTATGCAAAGAAACGCAGAGTAAAGAAAATGGGTGTTTGTTTCAAATGTGCACGTTGGAATTGCAATACTCGTTGTCGTTCTTTAGGAATGGTGTCTGATAATCGCGAAGACAAAATTAAATTCATTAGGAATGGCTTGAGTAAGGAGTCTTTAGATGATTTATCTTCGACTCTTGAGACGCATTCTAGTGGAGATGTTCATATAGCTATTCGCAAATTACATACACAATTTCAAAAAGAAAGACAACAGTTAAGTCTTGGGAATCTGACTAAAAAAGACCCTGTTTGCCAATTTATAAGAAATTGGATGGGAAGCTTGTCCTTGACGCATAGACGTTAATCAAGTTGTAATTATTGTAGTTATTATATCTCTTTATCTTTTTCTTAATTATTGTAATTTGTTTTCTTGTTTTCTTTTATTTTCTCCGACAAGATCCAGACCTTTTTGACTATCACGATTTATTTTACTATTGAACTAATAATTGTCTTTTGTCAGGTACTAGTGCAATTATTACTCACCCATTTACAGGTCTATAGATTCAGCATTTCATTTTTCTCTTCAACACATCCAGATATACATTTCAACAAGAGAGAAAAAATGGAAGAGACATCAAAGCAGCGAGTGAAGCGAATTTGTGTCTTCTTCTGTGTATCAAATACTAGTAATAAACCAGAATTCATTGAAGGTGCAAAAGAATTGGGGAGAGTCATAGCTGAACGAAATATGCATCTAGTATATGGCGGAGGCAATCTTGGATTAATGGGAAGCATTTCAAGAGCCGTTCAGGACGGTGGCGGACATGTTCTGGGAATCATCCCAAAACCTTTGGCGGACAAGCACTTAATCGGACAAACGAATGGAGATGAGCGCATTGTATCTAATATGCCAGAACATCTCCTGAAATGGTAAATACTGCTGACCCATTTATTGCTTTACCAGGTGGACTCGGAACATTTGAAGAAATATTCACAGTAGCATCATGGGGACACTTGAATATCCATCAGAAGCCCATTGGGTACTTAACATTGAGCATTTCTTCGATTTTCTTTTGTATTCCTTGCGGAAGCCAAGAGACATGAGTTCATCACAAAATCGGTAGAAGATATTTTTCCTGACTGCAACCAAAGCCGAGGAATTAATTGATCTAATCTTAGCCTTTGAACCAAAAGTTGATCCCATTCTTTCAAAGTTGGACTGGTCAGACAGCGATCGTGGTAAGAAGCGTAAATTAGACATAGATCTTAATCGGTGAATGTTTGATTTTCAGCTAACCAGGTATTATCTTCTAAACTCTTCTACTTTTTAAGACATTGGGGACAATGTCTCATTTAGGTTTGGGGGAGGGAATTAGTTGATTAGTACCTTGTTTTTAGTTTGTGTTTTATTTTTATTTTTAGTCCAAAATTTTTCGAAAAATACAAAAAAAATGAAAATTTTTCAAAAATTACAAAAATATTTTGCATTTTTTGTGTGTTTTGACTTAAAAGGTGAAATTGGTAAGAGATAGCTGAGTAAGGAATTTCCACTCCTGAGACGTATTTCAAACCTATTTCAAAACAAGTTAATTTTTGTTTATTTCATTTTGAATTATTTAATTTGTAAATTCTCCATAAAATTGACTAATATGACTCTTCATATGCTTAGTTGGCATGTATTATCAACATGCATAGTAACATACGGACATGAGTTGTAATTGATAGGATTGTAATATTCAGTGCTATAGTTTAATTGGAGGAAGCATCTCGAAAAGTGATGGAGTAAAAAAAAAAAAAATCTGATGTACAAAAATAAGCCTCTAAGATCCGGGTTATTAAGTCTGTGAGGGTGTTTTAACACCTAGTGCCCTAAAACCAACTGGTTTGGGAGTCACTGGCCCAAAGCTCGCTACATGGATCAAGATGCTGCAAAAATATATATATCTGAAGTCTGGGTAACTAAGTCTGTAGGGGTGTTTTAACACCTGGTGCCCTAAAGCCAACTGGTTTGGGAGCCACCGACCCAAAGCTCGCTACATAGACGGAAGGTATTGTATATAAATAAAAAGTCAAAATCAGAAAATCAAAGAAAAAATCAGAAAAATCAGAAAAATTATTCCATCACTGCAAAAAGTTGTGAAATCTGATAGAACTTTAGACAAAAATATTACCTCTTTTCAACTACACTTATGACTGTTGTGGGCAAAATGAGTTGTTTATATTTTTTGACTATTTATATGGAGAATGGTAAATTATTCGGAGAATTTACTTATTCGGTAATTTAGAAGAAACAAAACAACTAGAAACTTGGAGTAGAAGTTTCATCTGAATAGTCACTGACTTCCTTATTCTCTTTTCTCTCTTTCTTTTTGCTTTGTGTGCATTAGTTTTAACTAACTTTTTACTTTTGTAAAATGTTTGTGGGTATCATTGCTGTAAACCCTCACGAGACTACAACTCGTCCACTAGGGACACCTAGGGTTTAAAGCCTGTTGCATACGCTAAATGCAACTGTGATCCCTACGAAAGTGGCTTAGTTAATTTTATTTTCATGTTATTTTATTTATGTTTTTGCTCGAGGACTAGCAAAATGTTAGGTTTGGGGGTGTGATGAGTGGTAAATCCATCACTTTTCCCACTCATTTGACCTAATTTTTGTATTGTTTCTCGTTTTATGAACGTTTTGATTTGTTTTGTTGTTATTTTGCAGATAAATAAAGTTTAGAAAGCACTGGGGGCAATTTGGGGACAAAATGGACAAAAATGCGTCAACAGGGATATTTTGGTCTTCTGCGCGTCGCGACGCTCAGCCTGCGCCGAAGCTGCTAAAATGCGCCGTTCGCCACGTGTCAAAAATGACTGGTCAACTTTGCTAACGTGCGCCGATCATGCTAATGTGCGTTGTGCCACATGTCACCATCACAACGGAGATGCTAAAATACGCCGGATGCCACGTGTCGCGATCAGACGCTGCCGACACTCACGCCCGCCACACGTCATCATGTCGTCAGCATGATGTCATCAATGACGTCATGAACAGTGCCACATCATAATTGAGTTATCGGATAAGAAATCGAGCCGATGAATCATAGAGCGACACGTGTCCACTGTAGCCAGCGTCGCGACGCTGAGACCTTACTCGAGCCTATAAATAGAGCTCAAATTTCAATTTTCAATGTACCTTTCTCTCTGAATCCTCTGATGTAAATTGGGAGTTTTCTATCTAGTTTCTTTTATTTACAGTTTTTGTAATAGTAATTAGTTTCTTTTTGTAATAATAGTACTTTTACTATTTCAATAGTAATAGTAATTTATTTTACTATTTACTTTTTACAGTTTTACTATTCAACCATGAGGAGGTAACTTCCCCCTACCAAGGTGAAAGGTAATTCTTTTACTGTTACTATCTTAGATTAATCTCCCTTAGACACAACATATTCACCATTTTAAAATTGGACTCAACAAGGAATACCGCTATATTGGTCGGTTGGCTATTTTATAAACCGGATTAATCCTGACTTAACAAGGAATACCGCTATATTGGTCGGTTGGCTTTTAAATTTCTTTACCCCCTACATGGCAGGTTCATGGACAAATTTTACCCCGCTTTATGGCTGGTTGGACTTAATATTGACTTAATCAGGTTACCGCCTATATGGCTGTTTGTTTTAATCTCACGAGTAAATATGTTGTTCTAAGGGAGATATCTAAGTTAGTAGTTAGTAAAAGTAATTCCTTTTATCTTGGCAGTTTATTTTCATTACTACTTTTCCGCTATTATTTTCGCATTTACTTTTCAGCATTTATTTTATGTCTTTTAAGTTTTCATTAGCCCTAGCTATGTATTGTAACTAAGTTAGTATCTAGGGTTGTGATGAATTTCAATATAACCGTTTTATAAGGGTTAGATTATAGTTGGGGTAATTTAAAGATTTATTTTTTGAGTTTTAATCTTAATGCTTTTTATTAACTGGCCATTAATAAAATTGATTAGGTAAACTTAAATGAACTAGACATAGGGATTTTAAGTTTAAGACCTCAGACTCAATAGCCCACGATCTTCCTTGAGGATAGATAACCCTTTAATAGATTTCCTTACAGGATAGGAATATACCTGTTGGGCGGGGGTAGCCATAATTGGAACTTAATCTTAATGAATCCAGATAATGTTGTTGACATAGGAATATGTTTCAATTGGGTTATACTGGGTATTTGTTATCGACCATCGGAAGAGGCTTTTACATGATTTAGTGTTCCCAGGTTAATAAATCAATATATTACCCAACTATAAGATAACCACTTCATCTTTTAATTAATATTGGAATTAATCACAACCCTGGATAGTTTTTATAAATTTGGATTTTACTCAATTTATTTTTAAGCAATTTATTTACTTGTTTTAAATTTAGAATCATCGTCATTTCAAATCAATCAATCAAACAACCTGTTAGATACTAGTAATCATTTGGCCCCATAAATTAATAACAAAAAGGTTTTAAGTCCTCGTGGGATCGATATTTTATACTACTTGAACGATACGTGCGCTTGCGTTATACGTGTGTGTTTACGCCGTCAGAGGCCCACATCAGTTCAGCCGAGTATGGCATTCTGGGGACGAGGCCCACATTGGTTCAGTATTAGTCCTGCCGGGTATGGTACTCTGGGGGGCGAGGCCCATATCATTATCAGTAATGGTTCGGAAATGGACTATTCACGTCAGCACGGTTCGGAAATGGACCAATCTCACATCGATAACGGTTCGGAAATGGACCACTCTCATATCAGTAATGGTTCGGAAATGGACCACTCACTCATCAGCAATAGTTCGAAAATGGACTATCTCTCATCAGCAATAGTTCGGAAATGGACTATCTCTCATCACCAAGGGTTCAGAAATGGACCCTTCTCATATCACTAACAATTCTGAAATTGACTATCTCTCCTCAGCAACGGTCTAGAAATGGGCCATTCTCATATCAGTCATGGTTCGGAAATGGACTATCCCTACTCAGCAACGGTCTGAAAAAGGGCCATTATCACATCTCGCCGAAAATGGCACTCCGAAAATGGAGTACGGTTCGAAAATGAACCATTATCTCATCAGTCACCGAAAATGGCACTCCGAAAATGGAGGACGGTTTGAAAATGGACCATTATCTCATCAGCTCGCCGAAAATGGCACTCCGAAAATGGAGCAACGGTTCGAAAATGGACCATTATCACACCACGCCAAAAATGGCACTCCAACAATGAAACATGATTCAGAAATGGACCATTATCACATCTCGCTGAAAATTGCACTCCGGAAATGGAGCACAGTTCGAAAATGGACCATTATCTCATTGGCTCACCGAAAATGGCACTCTGAAAATGGAGCAACGGTTCGAAAATGGACCATTATCAACCCTCGCCGAAAATGGCACTCTAACAATGGAGCATGGTTTGGAAATTGACCATTATCACATCTCGCCGAAAATGGCACTCCCGGAAATGGAGCACAGTTCGAAAATGGACAGTCATCACTTCAGCAACGCCTCAGAAATGGGGTTTAGCATACCGAAAATAGCACAACCAGACCAACTCAACTCAACACAGCAGGCAAACCATGAGACAGCTGGCGAGCCAGGTAAGTAAAAATGCATTGCATAGACTTTGATAGGATTGTCACTGTCACACACTGCACAAGTCCCATCAAAGTAGGGGCGACTGTAAGCATTGCATTTTTGCATGTGAAACCCGATGATGAGTCTCATTTGGAGGCACTACCTTTTAAGTCGCGGAAGTCGCGGGAAACGGATGTCGGAAGGGAAGAGTCAAGAATTGACGTTTTTATTGGATTTAGTTCACGTGTTTAGCTTCGGGTTCGCTTGTTGGACCTCCATTTTAAAACTTAACCTTAGCCCAAGCCCATTAAATCACATCCAATAATAATTAAAATAATTAAAACACATGTCACAAATTAAATTAAAATTAAATTGAATTCCAATTAAATCCAATTAATTCAAACCAATTAAAATCTTAATTAAATTAAATTCACAAATTAAATTAATACCAATTAAATTGAAATTAAGATCCAATTCAATTAAACTTACATTAAAACTAAATTGAATTAAATTAAACTAAAATACAATTTAATTAAATTAAATCTAAATGGAATTAAACTAAATTAAAATCCAATCAAATTAAATCCAATTTAAGTTAAATTAAAATTAAAATCTAATCTAATCTAATACCAAAATGCCATCTTAAAAATGTCTCTTGATAGATACCATTAAAAAGGAAGGCGGCACGCCTTAAAGGGCACGACAGTGCCCGCTGCGCTCTTATGTATTGGCGCGCGCGCGCGAGCGCGTGTGCGGACTATTGCCTACGCGCGTAGGCGCAGGTGCGGAAAAGGACATCTATAATATAGAAGCTGGGAGTTTCTATATTATAGATGGACTGCTAGAATATATATATGCTCCCAGCATATATATATTCTAGTAAAGTAAAGTAACCCTCGGGAGGTTTACTTTACGTTCCCCTCTTCCTCTAGCGCTCCTCCGGGGTTGTTAAGAGGAGAATTTGAGTTAAATAAATTTAATTCCTAAAATAAATAAATCACTCACCTAATTAAAGAAATTCCCCACCAAATTATGAATATTCTTTCCCTTTAACAATTAAATTAAATCCCTCCCTTTTAACATGATTGTTTCCTTTCAAAACCATGCACAAACCCTAATTCCCAACTATAAAAGAACACAAACTCATGCAACCCTCCTTTCTGATAACTCAACATACACGACTCACACAAAAAAATAAACAAAAAATAAAACAATAGTCTTCATCTCTCTCAACCGAGACAACATAAGCCAACAAGATCAACACACCTGCCCCTCACACATTTGCAGCCACTTTACCACGCCTAAACTCTCACCATTTGCAGCCACTTTAAGCCACCTCACACATCACATTCACGTAAGCCTCACAGCTTTCCAACGCACAAAGCAGACCTTCACCACGCCACACACCCTTCAACGCCCAAAGCAACCCTCTTCACTACCAATAATTCATCTTCACGCCCAGCACATACTGCCCTTCAATTCAACACCACATTTGCACTGCCCCTTCATCAAATTAGTCACGAACCAGCACACTTCCTGCCCTTAAACAGACCTCACCCTCACAACCACGTCCCTGGAAAAATAACGCACGCACAAGCCTGCCCCACGTACATTGCTTCACACCATCACGCCACCTTTCACGCAGCCATCACCTTAGTTATTGATCAACACACGCAGTCCTCCTCTCAACCCTCAGCAAAAAAATTTAATGCAGCCAAAAAAACACCCTGAACTATCGCATCTTGCACCATGAACTGCAGTATATTAGACACCCAAAACTGCCCAATTTTAGCCTTAAAATAGTCCAGAATCGCAGCCCCTTAGCCTTCCAAAATCCACCCAAAACCGTATATAAAACACCCAAAACAGTAGCCTAATAGACCTGAAACAGTGACCAGAAAATACAACCGAAACAGCAGGAAAACGGAGCAAAAATAGTAGTTTGAATAGCGAAACAGTGAGCTAAGACGTCAAACCAATTAACCGGAAGAGTTGTGGACTATTACCCCTTCTGACAGGCTTATAACGCGCTTCTGAAAGTCGACGTAAAAAGGTTAGACCTGAGGGCACTTTCTCATTTATCTTCATTTGTATTTTAATTATTATTTGCATATGATGTGTGTTGTGGTATTGGATGAAAGGAAAAAGTGTCGTCTTTTGTGGTATATAGGATGGAAACCCAGACATAAATTTCGTAGCCAAATCCGAATGGAGGGTAGTGCGGTCTGTACTTGGGCAACAATTCCATGTACCACTTGAGCAAACTGCACTTGTTTATTTTATGTCATCTTGCTTGGTTAATTATTCGTACTTTATTATCCGCTATTTAATTTTCGCATGTTATTTGTTTGTGTGATGATGAGATAAAGTGCATGGACTTAGTAAGTGGGATTAAAAGGTCCTCTAAGTCAAGGGGTTAAAGCTTTACCACGATGCTTTGCCGTACCAGATAATGTATATTCGATTGGATGTAAGATACGTTCAATCGGGTATACGAAGTCCGATATCATTGCCTTTACTTTTCTTATATGCATTATGTTAATTGCGCATGGGCTTAGTAAGTGGGATTAAGGTCCTCTAAGTCAAGGGTTAAAAGCCTTTTACCACGATGCTTTGCCGCGCCGGATGATGTATATTCGATTGGACGTAAATGTGTTCAATCGGGTATACGAAGTCCGATACCATTGTCTTTACTTTTCTTATATGCATTATTTTAATTGCGCATGGGCTTAGTAAGTGGGATTAAAGGTCCTCTAAGTCAATGGGTTAAAAGCCTTTACCACGATGCTTTGCCGCATCGGATGATGAATATTCGATTGGACGTAAGATTTGTTCAATCTGGTATACGAAGTCCGATACCATTGTCTTTAATTTTCTTATATACATTTTGTTAATTGCGCATGGGCTTAGTAAGTGGGTTTAAAGGTCCTCTAAGTCAAGGGGTTAAAAGCCTTTACCACGATGTTTTGCCGCGTCGGATGTTGTATGTTCGATTGGATGTGAGATACGTTCAATCAGATACATGGAGTCCGATATCATTATCTTTACTTTGTACATCATTGTTTTATTCACGAATGCATTAAATTCTAATGCGCATGGGCTAACTAGGGTGGATTCAATGTCCTCTATTCGAGGGAAATGCCTAAAGGCTACCTTTACCATGATGTTTGCCGCGCCTTTTATTCATGTCATTACACTCTTGCACATCATTGCTTTATTCACGCATGCATTACATTCTAAAGCACTTGGGCTTATTATGTTGGATGGAAGGTTCTCCATTTGGGGGAAGAAAATCCCAGAAGGCTACCTTTACCATGGTATTTGACGCGCCTTCATTCCATTGATTGCATCTTTTACCTTTGTCTTGGCTTCATATATTATCATTTATGTATCCATGATATGATAACATCGGGTATTATTCCTCATGGTATATCAGATGGAAACCCAAATATAAATTCTGTAGTTGATTCCGAATGGACGGTAATGTGGTCTGTACTTGGGATATAATTCCACGTACCACTTGGAAAAATGCCCACGGATGTGTTTGTGTTGATTCTAAATGCCTTTTCTGCATCACATCATGGCATGTTCACTTTAACATGTAGTGGTCACTTTAGTCATCTCTCATATTATACACTTGAATTGCCTCTTTAGTTATTTATTTTCGTCATGCGCTTAATTGCCCTTCCTGAATATGCATACTTGTATGAATGTTATTTATTTGAGCTTATGTGCCTACCAATGTGAAATTGTATGTTTGCCATCATCTTGATATGGAATGCTAATACCATTACGATTTATTTGCGTTTTTGTATTCATGAATATCATATGCTTATGAAATTATATGCCTGCTTTCGTAATGATTTATTCTTCGAAGCATGCAAACTTAGACATAGGTTCTATGCAGATTTAGATGTAAACTTTATTTTCATCCATGTGAATTTAGGATTATGATGTACTTGGAAATATGTGTTGCTTAGGCCTAGTTAGATTACTGCACAAATCTTTTTATTACAAGTGGCAGAAGTAAGGGACCATTCCCAACCCAACGGTTTGAGGTCTCCCTTGCGAAGGGTGAGTGCAGCCTTAAATCTTTGTCCCGGTTCACACCGGGTGGCGTCTCCATGTTATTTCTCCGGTTTAGTAACCCCGCGGACTATTCCGTACTCCCAACTAGGCCGCGAGCCTAGAACAGCGTCGTCCACGTCTGTGTCCTACAATTACCTTTATCGATGATCACTCACGATATGGGATGTGTACCTTATGTGGTAAAAATCTGAAGCCTTTGAGAAATTCAAAGATTTCAATGCTGAAGTAGAAAATGAGCTTAATAAAAGTATTAAGTCACTAAGGTCTGACCGAGGTGGTGAATACTTAAGCAACGAATTTCAAGATTACTTGAGAGAAAATGGCATTGTTTCCTAGTGGACTCCTCCGGGAACTCCACAACATAATTGGGTATCTGAAAGGAGAAATCGGACATTTTTATATATGGTCCGATCAATGATGCCAGACACAGATCTACCTTTTTCTTTTTGGGGTCTTACTTTAGAAACTGCAACACTACTACTAAACCACGTTCCTTCCAAGACTGTTAGTCAAACACCATATGAGTTATGGTCTGGGAAACGTCCTAGTCTTATCTAAGAGTTTGGGGATGTGACGCATATGTCAAGCTCACACAAACTAACAAATTGGATGATAGGGAAGTTAAATGTAATTTTATAGGATATGCGTTGAACTTAAGAGCATACGTATTCTATGTCCAAAATGAACAAAGAACATTGGACTCACGAAATGCTAAATTTCTAGAGAATGAGTTCATTCTCAAGAAATATAGTGGGAGTATACTTGACCTCGATGAGGTATGAGAAGAACAAACTAACATAGAAATATAGTGGGAGTATACTTTATTACAGTGTTGTTGATTTATATAAGTTATATAAGACGTATATAATAAAGATTGCCATTTTATTAATTAATGAAAATGTTACAAATACATGTACATATAGCCCATCCACAAGTTGGATATAGGGCATATATCTAACAATCTCCCACTTGCAGTATAGCCAACTAGTATGAATCTGGACACATACTCTCGGGGTGTTGAGTCAGCTCTTTAGACAGAGAATCAACAAGATTATCTTCTAAGGGTATTTTCTCTATAATAACTTCTTTTCTCTCAACAATCTCTCTGATGAGATGAATCGCCTGAGTACATGCTTGGATTCTGGTGGGACCTTGGTTCCTTTGATTGAGCAATGGCACCCGTGTTGTTGATCGGTGCGTAATAACACGCGTATAACGCAAGTGCACGTATCGTTCAAGTAGTATAAAAATATCGATCCCACGAGGACTTAATTCCTACTGTTGTTATTAATTATTGAATCTATTTATTTACAAATATCTAATTATAGGGAGAAGGGAATTGATTGCTTTGGTTGGTTGAATGTGGAATTGCTTTAATTAAAATAATTAAAATAAACAAAAGACTCAAAAGAAAATACTAAGGAAAATAATAAAAAGACTCAAAAGATCTAGGGTCGTGACTCCACACAATACTGTTAAAAAGATGAATTGATTCCCTCACTTATGTGTATTAATTCAGTTTGCTAACCTGGAACATGAAAATATGCAAAAGCCTCCTCCGATGGTCAGACGCAAATACTCAGTATAACCCAATTGAACCATATTCATATGTCAACCACATTACCTGGATTCATTAAGTTCAAGTTCCAATTATGGCTACCCACGCCCGACAGGTATATTCCTATCATGTAAGGAAATCTATTAAAGGGTTATCTATCCTCAAGGAAGATCATGAGCTATTAAGTCTAATGCTGAAACCTAAAATCCCTATGTCTAGTTCATTTTAGATTTACCCCATCAATCTTATTAATGGCCAGTTAACAAGACGCATTAAACTTAAGACTCAATAAACAAACTAAAGAACTACCCATAAGAAGAAAATCAATTATTAAGTGTGTGTATTCTGTTTCATCACTTCCCTAGAATAAAATAAAATGATGGGGTTGGGGATCCACCTTTACTATTTATAATTTAGAAATCTCCCTTATTATAATATAGAATTTAACGGTGATAGCCAACCAGCCATGTAGGCGGTATTCCTTATTAAGTCAGATTTAAATTAAGTCCAACCAGCCATAAAGGCGGTAATAGTATTTGAACATAAACCAGCCATATAGGCGTAATTATCTGTCACCTAAAGACCAGCCATATAAGCGGTATCTAATTATGCCAAATAACTAAAACCATCCATTAAGGCGGTAATTCCTTTTAATGAATTATAAATTTTATATTATAATTAAGGGAGATTAATCTAAATTAAAATATTAAAAGCTTCACCCTTCCCCCAGCGAAAATCTAACTACTTAATATAAAAGAAATGAGTAGAAGAAGAGAACTACTGCTACTGAAAATTAAAATACATAAATTAAATTACTAAATAAACACTAAGATGCAATCCTTAAATTCCTTACAAAAACCTAAGGAAAGCATGAGAATTACAAATGAAATGGCTTGGTATTTATAGAAAAACCTAAAGGCTTCCATCATTTTCTCCACCAATTGCTCCACAAATTGCTCCACCAAACACTCCACCAAACATGCCACAAGACATGGCATCAAACATGGCACCAAATATGGCATCAAACATGCAAGCATGTTTGGTGGAAGTTTGACAATTTTTATTTTTTTATTTTATTAATTTTATTTTATATTTTGTAAATGACTATAGTAGATACACAAATATACTGTATTGTTCGTCAATTTCGACCATGAAAACTTCAGAATTCGAAATTATTTTGACTTTCAAAGTTGTAGATCATCGAGTCTTCTTTAATCTGAATCAGCTCAATCGGACATCGGACGAAAAAGTTATGGCCAAAATACGAAACTTGCGCAAAATTGGAATTTCGGACTGCACTTCGTGACGCGTATAGTAAAATTTCGTTTTTGATCATTTTTCCTCCGGATTTCATCGTTTTAGCCCCGAGTTGATTCTATTAAGTCCCAATATTATTTCTATCTGCAAAATAAACAAAAACACATCAAAACGTTCATAAAACTCAAGAAACTATACAAAATATTATGTTAAATGAGTGGGAAATACTGATTTAATTACCACTCATCACACCCCAAACCTAACATTTTGCTAGTCCTCGAGCAAAATAGAAAATAAAATAACACAAAAATAAAATTAATTAAGCCACTTTCGTAGGGATCACGGTTGCATTTAGCATATGCAACAAGCCTTTAAACCCCTAGGTGTCCCTTGTGGACGAGTTGTAGTCTCGTGAGGGCTTACAGCAACGATACCCACAAACGTCTTATAAAAGTAAAAAGATAGTAAAACTAATGCACACAAAAGCAAAAAGACAAGAGAAAAGAGAATAAGGAAGCTAGTGACTAATCAAGTGAAACTTATACTCAAGTTACTAGTTGTTTTGTTTCTTTTTAAATTACCGAATAAGTAAATTCTCCGATTATAATTACCATTCTCCATATACACAGCCAACAAAATATTAATCAATTCATTTTTACCCACAACAGTCATAAGTGTATTTGATAAGAGGGTAATACTTTTGTCCTAAAGTTCTATCAGATTTCACACCTTTTTGTAGCAATGGAATAATTGTTTCTGATTTTTCTGATTTTTTCTTTCTTTTTCTGAATATTTTTTATTTTATTTATATACAATATCTTCCGTCTATGTAGCGAGCTTTGGGTCGGTGGCTCCTAAACCAGTTGGCTTTAGGGCACCAGATGTTAAGACACCCCTACAGACTTAATTACTCAGACTTCAGATATATATATATATATATATTTATTTATTTATTTGCAACATCTTCAATCCATTTAGCGAGCTTTGGGCCAGTGACTCCCAAACCAGTTGGTTTTAGGGCACTGGGTGTTAAAACACCCATATGGACTTAATAACTCGGATCTCAGATATTTTTTTCTCATTTTTTTTCTTTTTTTTTCTTTTTTTTTTTACTCCATTGCCATTTATAGATGCTTCCTCCAATTAAACTAGAGCACTGAATATTACAAACTTTTCAATTACAAATCATGTCCGTATATACTATGCATATTGATAATACTTGCCAACAGAGCATATAAAGATCCATTTTAGCCCGTTTTATGGAGAATTCACAAATTAAATAATTTAAACAGAAATAAACAAAAATTAACTTGTTTCGAAAATGACTTGAAAAATGTTTCTCACCAATTTCACCTTTTTAGTCAAATAAAAACACAAAATATTTTTGTTATTTTTGAAAATTTTTCAATTTTTTTGTATTTTTCGAAAAATTTTGGACTAAAAATAAAAACAACACATAAACTAAAAACAAGATACTAATCAACTAATTCCCTCCCCAAACCTAAATGAGACATTGTCTCCAATGTCTTAAACGGTAAAAGAAGAGTTTAGAAGGTAGTACCTGGTTAGCTGAAAATCTACCAAAAAATCATCGATTAAGATCTATGTCCAATTTACGCTTCTTACCACGATCGCTGTCTGACTAGTCCAACTTGGAAAGAATGGGGTCCAGTTTCGGTTCAAAGGCAAGGATTTGGTCAATCAATTCTTCTGCCTTTGTAGCAGTCAGGAAAATCTCATCCACTGATTTTGTGACAAACTCATGTCTTTTTGCTTCCGCAAGGAAAAGAAAAAGAAAATCGAAGAAATGCTCGATGTTTAGTAACCCAACGGGCTTTCGATGAATGTTTAAGTGTGTCCACGATGCTATTGTGAATAATTCTTCAAATGTTCCAAGTCCTCCTGGCAATGCAATAAACACATCTGCTGTATTGATCATTTCTTGGATTTGTTCGGACATACCTGATACGATGCGTTCATCACCATTCGTGCATCCGATTAACTGTTCATTCGTCAGAGGTCTTGGGATGATTCCCAGAACATGTCCGCCACCGTCCTGAATGGCTTTTGAAATACTTCCCATCAATCCAAGATTGCCACCGCCATATACCAAGTGCATGTTCTTCTCAGCTATCACTAGCCCCAATTCTTTCGCAGCCTCGATGAATTCTGGTTTGTTACCAGAATTGGATCCACAGAAAACACAAATTCTCTTGAATCGCTGCTGTGAATTTGCTTCCATTTTCTCTCTTTTTTTTGAATGTGTATCTGGATGTTTCGAAGAGAGAAATGACGGGCTGAATTTATAGAACCTGAAAATGGGAGTGTAATAATTGCAATAGTATCTGCCAAATGATAATTATTAGAAGAACGTTAAAATAAACAGTGAAAAATCAAAAAGTATAAATTTTGTCGGTGTAAATAAAGATAAAAATAAAAGAAAAGAAAATCAAAGCAATAATTAAGGCAACAGAATTGTGTACTCAATACGCCACTCGCTAGTATAAATTCATGAGGATGCGTCTCAAGAATTGCATTCCTTACTCAGCCATCACTCATGATTTATGTTTCATCTTTGGGATCTTCAAACACCATTCCTTCTGTCTTAAAAATGCTCCTTTTGTGCTTTTACCTGAAATACTAACACAAAAAGTTAAAAATTATACAACATGTATACACAAAATATGAAAACAAAAATTACAACAAATTACATGGGTTACCTCCCTACTAGCGCTAAATTTTACGTCTTCAGCCAGACGTGACTGAAATCTATCTATCAAGGAGGTTTCAGCATCGTCTTGGATGTCCGATCAAAGACAATCCCATGAGCGTTGCTTTTGAAGGGTCTCTTCCAACGGTAAGGTAGCAAAAAGAATTTTGTTCCATTTAGTGCTCGTGCCACCTTCTTAAACTTTGTCGCTCCCACAGTACCTGAAAAGAAAGAAAGAAAATCAGGAGGTCTCGTATGGTGCTTGACTTGGAATGGAATTTCCATTCTGTCAAGCTTCTGGGGGATATCTTTGATTTGTACTCCCCAAAACATGATGTTTCTTTTGAATGCACTGGAAGTTCAGACATCTGCTCCTCCATTTGCTCTGCTTTTTGTTCCACATTGTCTTCACAGATGTATTTTAGGGTTTCCACGTTCTGTTTTTCTTCTGTCATTTGTGATATGTATGCCTCATAATTGTCTGCCTGAGGATGTAAAGATGTGTCTGACATTAGGTCTTCATCCTCTGATATGGCTGGATTGGATGATTCATGCAACTCTTCATCAAACATCTGTGCAAAGCAATCTCCAAGATCATCGGCCAGAGGATGTAATGTTGTGTCTGTCTGTAAGCTTTTATCCTCCGTGGTTGGTAATTCTTCTTCGAACATCATTGCAATGCACGATCTAAGATCTTCGAATTGAGGATACATAATTCCATCCTCAATTTTTTGTTGGTACGAACAGCTCAACTTCATCATTAGAATCTGAATCTGAATAATAAAAATCAAATTGAGACTTTGCTGGTTTGGGCTCCTGAACTGATACCTCTGGTTGTTGATACTGCTCTGCCTCCTCCTCTGTTGAGGTGTCATTATGATCTGATTGATACTCAAAGGCTTCATTTGTGTCATCTGAAGATGGTTATTGAGGTATGTGATGAGTGGTAAATCTATCACTTATTACCACTCATTTAACCTAATATTTTAAATAGTTTCTTGAGTTTTGTGAACGTTTTGATATGTTGTGTAGTTATTTTACAGATAAATAAAGTTTGGAAAGCACTGGAGGTAATTTGGGGACAAAAAGGACAAAAATGCATCAACTGGAAAAATTATGTCTTCTGCGCGTCGCGACGCTGACTCACTACGCGTAGCGACGCTGAGCCTGCGCCGAAGATGCTAAAATGCGCCGATTCGCCACGTGTCAAAATCTGATTGGTCAACTATGCTAACGTGCGCCGATCATGCTAACGTGCGCCGTGCCACGTGTCACCATCTCAACGGACTTGCTAAAATGCGCCTCCGCCACGTGTCACGATCAGACGCTGCCGACACCGCCCGCCACACGTCAGCATGACGTCAGCAATGATGTCATGAACAGTGCCACGTCATAATTGAGCTCGCAGCCGCCTCTTATCCGAAGTGCCATGTGTCAGTGCGTCATTAGTCCACGTGTCTACTGTTCCAGCGTCGCGACGTGGAACTGCTCCAGCGTCGCGACGCTGAGACCTTACTCGACCCTATAAATTCAGCTCAGAATTTCAGTTTTTAATGTACCTTTCTCTCTGAATCCTCTGATGTAAATAGGGAGTTTTCTATCTAGTTTCTTTTATTTACAGTTTTTGTAATAGTAATAGTAGTTTCTTTTTGTAATAATAGTACTTTTACTATTCCAATAGTAATAGTAATTTATTTTTACTATTTACTTTACACGTTTTACTATTCAACCATTAGGAGGTAACTTCCCCCTGCCAAGGTGAAAGGTAATTCTTTTACTGTTACTATCTTAGATTAATCTCCCTTAGATACAACATATTCACCATTTTAAAATTGGACTTAACAAAGGAATACCGCTATATTGGTCGGTGGGCTATTATTATAAACCGGATTAATCCTGACTTAACAAGGAATACCGCTACATTGGTCGGTTGGCTTTTAAATTTATTTACCGCCTACATGGCAGGTTCATGGACAAATTTTACCGCCTTTATGGCTGGTTGGACTTAATATTGACTTAATCAGGTTACCGCCTATATGGCTGGTTGGTTTTAATCTCACGAGTGAATATGTTGTACTAAGGGAGATATCTAAGTTAGTAGTTAGTAAAAGTAATTCCTTTTATCTTGGCAGTTTATTTTCATTTACTTTTCCGCTTTTATTTTCCGCATTTACTTTTCAGCATTTAATTTATGTCGTTTTCTTTAGCCCTAGTTATGAGTCGGAATTAAGTTAGTATCTAGGGTTGTGATGAATTTCAATATAACCGGTTTATAAGGGGTTAGATTATAGTTGGGGTAATTTAAAGATTTATTTATTGAGTTTTAATCTTAATGCTTTTTATTAACTGGCCATTAATAAAATTGATTAGGTAAACTTAAAATGAACTAGACATAGGGATTTTAAGTTTAAAACCTCAGACTCAATAGCCCACGATCTTCCTTGCGGATAGATAACCCTTTTATAGATTTCCTTACAGGATAGGAATATACCTGTCGGGCGGGGGTAGCCATAATTGGAACTTAATCTTAATGAATCCAGATAATGTGGTTGACATAGGAATATGGTTCAATTGGGTTATACTGGGTATTTGTAATTGACCATCGGAAGAGGCTTTTACATGATTTAGTGTTCTAGGTTAATAAATCAATATATTACCCGACTATAAGATAACTGTTTCATCTTTTAATTAATATTGGAATTAATCACAACCCTGGATAGTTTTTTATAAATTTGGATTTTTCTCAACCTATTTTCATGCAATTTTATTTTCTTGTTTTAAATTTAGAATTATCGCTATTTCAAATCAATCAATCAAACAACCTGTTAGATACTAGTAATCATTTAGCCCCATAAATTAATAACAAAAAGGTTTTAAGTCCTCGTGGGATCGATATTTTTATACTACTTGAACGATACGTGCGCTTGCGTTATACGTGTGTGTTTACGCCGGTCAAATTTTTGGCGCCGTTGCCGGGGACTTATTTATCTTTTACTATTAGTTTACGGGTTAGATTTGTTACTTGTATCTATTTTTCTTTTTACTTATTGTTTTCGTTTTCTTGTATTTTCAGGTTCTCAGACACTTCATGAGACGAGTCAGAAGCTTTGAAATCCGACCGCTTGACCCAGAGATTGAAATAACTATCAGACAGTTGAGAAGGGAAAGGCGAGAAGAAGCAATTGTTAACATGGAACCTGAACCTTTGGAGGTTGCACCACCAATTCCCATTCGAGACAGAACCATTCCGGTGGTAGATGGCCTCATTTCCTGTATTGTACTTCCTCTCTTACCAGCAAATGCGGGTGACATCAAAACTTGCATTCAGATGATTCAGCAGTCAGTTCAGTTTGGGGGGAATGCAATTGAAGATCCTAATGCCCACATCAGCAACTTCCTGGAAGTTTGCGGCACTTTCAATTACAACCGTGGAGCTGAAGAAGCTATGAGATTGCGGGTTTTTCCATATTCCTTGAAAGACAGAGCAAAAGCTTGGCTACATTCATTACCAGCTGGATCCATCACAACTTGAAACACTCTTGCCACCAAATTTCTTGTAAAATACTTTCCACCAGCCAGAACAGCAAAGTTGAGAAATGACATCACATCTTTCGTGCAACAAGATTCAGAATCCCTGTACGAAGCTTGGGAAAGATACAAAGATCTGCTCCGGAAATGTCCTCACCATGAGATTCCAAAATGGCTTCAAGTGCAAACTTTCTATAATGGACTTTCTGGACTGATGAGAACCACAGTTGATGCTGCTGCTGGAGGAGCTTTGATGGCAAAAGGAGAAGATCAAGCCTGGGACCTAATTGAAGAAATGGCCAACAACAATTCCTTGTGGCCAACAGAAAGGAGCTTGATTCAAAGAATTGTAGGAATTTATGAGGTTGGAGCCAATTCAGCAGTCAGTGCCAAGCTGGATCAGATATGAAAATTCATGGAGACTCTCAACACTCAAAGCAACATTGGATCCACAAGTTCATCATTTGGAGAAGCACCAGAACCAAACCAACTTGAAGAGACGGTGAATTATGTCAACAATTTTAACAGACAGGGGAACAATCCATATTCCAACACCTACAACCTAGGGTGGAGGAATCATCCCAATTTTTCATGGAGCAACAATTCTGGACAAAGGAATGATCCACCACCAGGATTTCAGCAACAGAACTATCCACCACCTGTATTCCAGCAACAAAACAAAAACCAGGAACATGCAAATGAATCAGGAATGGCAGAAGTGCTGGCTCAATTAAAAAAATATGATGCTATGATTCAGAGCCAATCAGCTTCTATCAAAGCACTGGAGAATCATATTGGACAACTGGCCAATCTAATGCTCAGAGTTACAGACCGCCAGGAAATCTTCCCAGCAACACTGAACCAAATCCAAGGAATCGAGGGAATGAGCAATGTCAAGCCATAACCTTGAAAAGTGGTACTGAAATCAACAAAGATGTTGGAATCAAGGCAACCATTGAAGAAGTTCCACAAGAAGCAGAACAAAAGATGGAGGAAAAAGAAGCAAAGGAAAAAGAACAGATCACTCCACCTCCACATTTTTCTTCAGCGTCTTCAGAAAAAAAACTGGATAAGCTGTTTGCTCGATTCCTGGAAGTGTTTAAAAAGCTGCACATCAACATTCCATTCGCAGAAGCCTTGGAGGAAATGCCCAGTTATGTCAAATTCATGAAAGACATTCTTTCACGGAAACGGAGATTGGGAGACTACGAGACAGTAGCATTAATGGAAGAATGCAGCGCCATCATTTAGAGGAAACTTCCCCCGAAGTTGAAAGATCCTGGCAGTTTCACAGTCTCGTTCACCATTGGAGAACATTATATAGGTAAACCATTATGTGATTTAGGTGCTAGTGTTAACTTGATGCCTTTTTCTATTTACAGGAAACTGCAAATTGGAGAAGCAATGCCTACCTCAGTCTCTTTGCAACTTGCCGATCGGACGCTTGCATTTCCGAGAGGAGTAGTTGAAGATGTGCTGGTGAAAGTTGACAAACTCATTCTCCCAGCTGATTTCATTATTCTAGACATGGAAGAAGACAAAGATGTTCCTATCATTCTTGGGAGACCATTCTTGGCTACAGGGAGAACTGTGATTGATGTACAAAAAGGAGAACTGACCATGAAAGTACAGGATCAAGAAGTTACCTTTAATGTGTTCAAAGCCATGAAATTTCCGAGCGATGAAAAAGAGGAAGAATGCTTCAGAATTGATGTTGTTGATACTATCATCCAGGATACTGATACAATTCCCACAGACAGACTTGAAGCTTGCATCACCAACATGTCTGACAGCGAGCTTGATGCTGAAATTATGGAATGTATCAATTATCTTGACAAACCGTTCCGTTTCAAAGTACCGCCACCAATTGAAAGCTTGGAGTTACCAAAGACTGAGCGAATCAAGCCTTCGATTGAAGAACCACCGCAGCTGGAGCTGAAGATACTTCCAAGCCACCTCAGGTATGCATTTCTTGGAAACTCTTCTGAATTACTTGTTATAATTTCTTCGTCGCTAACATTGGAACAGGAAGAAAAGTTGCTGAGAGTATTGCGAGAACACAAGAAAGCCATTGGCTGGACTATAGCAGACATTCGAGGCATTAGTCCATCATTTTGCATGCACAAAATCTTGATGAACGATGATTACAAAACCCACTGTGGAGCATCAACGGAGACTCAGTCCAATCATGAAGGAAGTCGTAAAGAAAGAAATCATCAAATGGTTGGATGCTGGCATCATTTATCCTATTTCAGACAGCAGTTGGGTAAGTCCTATGTAGTGTGTGCCGAAGAAAGGAGGAATTACTGTGATCACCAATGAAAAGAACGAGCTGATTCCAACAAGAACAGTGACTGGATGGAGAGTATGCATGGACTACCGGAAGTTCAACAAAGCCACCAGAAAGGACCATTTTCCGCTACTATTCATTGATCAGATGCTGGATAGACTGGCAGGACATGAGTTTTATTATTTTCTTGACGGATATTCAGGTTACAATCAGATTGCCATTGCACTAGAGGACCAGGAGAAAACCACTTTTACATGTCCCTATGGTACTTTTGCTTTCCGCAGGATGCCATTTGGATTATGTAACGCCCCTGCCACATTTCAGCGTTGCATGATGGCTATCTTCTCAGATATGCTGGAGCAGAGTATGGAGGTTTTTATGGATGACTTTTCTGTGTTTGGAGATTCATTTGATCATTGTTTGCAAAATCTTGAACAGGTTTACAAAAGTGTGAAGATACGAACCTGATACTCAACTGGGAGAAATGCCACTTTATGGTACAGGAAGAATTTTTCTTGAAAGTACCTACAAGCAATAGCGACAAGAAATCTCTATACCCAAGAGGGGGGGTGAATGGGTTATCGCTATAAATGCGGAATTATAAAATCTTTGCGATTTTAAGCTCTTATTACCAAGTGGGAGTTTTAGGCAATTTTCTCTATTCCAATTAATAGCCTATATGCAAGTTTCTAATAAATATTATAAATGTAATCAAACTTGCAAATAAGTAAAAGTTAAGGGAAAGAGAAATACGACACCACGATTTATAGTGGTTCGGCCAAACGTGCCTACGTCCACTCCCCCAAGCCTCGCTTGAAGATTTCCACTAGAATCGAGTTTTCTGTGGTTCACTCGTAACCAAGAGTTTTCCGCCAAGGCGCACTCCAAACCTTTTACAAGATTGAGTTTTCTACGTAGGTGCACTCACAACCTTTACAAATTACCCAAACGATGGGATTTCACAAATCACAAGTGTTTTTGATAAAGAAGAATTAAAACACACTTGGGCACTCACAAATAATAAGAAGATTGTGTGAGAGCAAACCCAAGTGTTTCTAAGCTCACTAAATGTATGGAAGGTGTGTGTGTGAGCTTGGATGAGTGTTTATGAATATGAAGGTGTATGACACTCTTTGTTTGCCTTAGAGAATGTGTATGAAGGTTTTCTAGATCTCTAACTTAAGGCAAAAGAGTTGGGGTTCTATTTATAATAAAATGCAAAGTTTTCCCCAACTTACAGCGAGACCGGCGAGCAAACCGGCGAGGAGACCGGCATGCCGGTCTAGGGTTTCAATGTCTCCCAACGGCTATATAACGTTCAAAAAACTAGCCGTTAGACCGGCGAGCAAACCGGTATGGAGACCGGCGAGGACCAGCCCGGTTCCAGAGAGCAGGATTTTCTTGCCAATACCGGCATGAGACCGGCGAGGTAACCGGCATGGTATGGCCCGGTTCCAGTAGGCATGCGAAACAGGGGAAGGCCGGTTTAATGACCGGTAAGGGACCGGTAAGGTCCATGCCGGTTCCAGAGAGCTTCCCTAAATACTAAAATGCAGATTTGAAGATTTTAATGCATTTTGTACATGCCCCTAATGCATCTAAGTGAATGTGCATGATCCCTATGAGCTTAGGCACTTGAATATTACATCTCACATTACAAATTAAATCCTAAGCTAAGACTTTTGCAATATAATATTCATTTTGCCGCAAGTCTTCACATTCTCGCTCTTCACCTCATATGCTTCGACACTTTTTGTATTGCTTCGTGATTGTACGTCGAAGTCGTCGATTGCGTTGACGTCATCAAAATCCAATTATGCGACCAAGTAGCCAACAGTTCTTGGACCCCGGATCTCACAAAAGGGAATCGAGGTAGACAAAGCAAAGATCGAGACAATTGAAAAACTACCTCCACCAACATCTGTCAAAGGCATTCGGAGTTTCCTTGGACATGCAGGTTTTTACAGGAGATTTATCAAAGACTTTTGCAAAATTGCAAAACCTCTTTGCAATCTTCTGGAAAAGGATGTGCCTTTCAACTTCACCAAAGAATGCCAGGAAGCTTTCGAGATCTTGAAACAGAAACTGATTTCTGCCCCCATCATTGTAACACCAGACTGGACCCTTCCTTTTGAAGTAATGTGTGATGCTAGTGATTTTGCTATAGGTGCAGTTTTGGGACAACGCAAAGCAAAAATTTTCCACACCATTTACTACTCCAGCAGAACTTTGAATGAAGCTCAACTCAACTACACAACCACTGAAAAGGAGTTGCTTGCAGTTGTGTTCGCTTTTGACAAATTTCGTTCTTATCTGTTGGGTCCCAAGGTGGTGGTCTACACAGATCATTCAGCAATCAAATACTTAATCGTGAAGAAAGATGCCAAACCCAGATTGATCCGTTGGATACTTCTTCTGCAAGAATTTGACGTGGAGATTCAAGACAAGAAAGGAACAGAGAACCATGTGGCAGATCACTTATCGAGGATCGAGAATGGAGAAACAGCTGGCAAAGAACTGTCAATCAAAGAAAATTTTCCAGATGAACAGATATTTGCCATGAAACAACAAGATACCCCTTGGGATGAGCCGTACCTGTTCAAACGGTGTGCTGATCAATTATTGAGACGGTGTGTTCCACAGGAGGAGGTCAATAGTGTTTTGCAGCACTGTCATTCATCACCATATGGCGGACACTTCAGCGGAAACAAAACTGCAGCAAAAGTTCTTCAATCAGGTTTATTCTGGCCCACACTTTTTAAAGATGCTTATCTTTTTGCTTTTCAATGTGACAGGTGCCAGAGAATTGTGGACACAGGAGCTGGGCGATGCAATTCTAGGCTCGGGGGCCTAGTTGGGAAGTACAGAATAACATGGAGTCGCCACCCGGTGTGAACCGGGACAAAGATTTAAGGCCGCACTCACCCCTCGCAAGGGAAGACCTCAAACCGTTAGGTTCGGAATTGTCCCTTACTTATGCCACTTGTGATGATATAATTTGTGCAATAAATCAACCAAGCCTAAACAATATATTTCCAAGGATAATTTACTCCTAAGTTCGCATGCATAAAACAAACCATTATAACGACGATATCATACAATAATCTCATGGCATACCTCAATTATATAATGCGGAAAATAAAGGACAAAACTAAATATAATGCGAATTCCCCAACGCAAAATAAATGACTAATCATGCTTGAATACCATCTCATGAACACATCAACTAAATAACATGCGGAATTCAAGTAACGAATGACAAACAAATCAAAACATCATAAAACAAAATATGCGCCGTTTACTCAAGTGGTACGTGGAGCTGTATCCCGAGTGCAGATCATACTACCGTCCATTCGGAATCGGCTATGAAATTTACGTCCGGGTTTCCATCCTATATACCACGAGAGGCAACACATTTTTCATTTTATTTAAGGGCCACAACATACATCATTTTACAATATATGCATATTTATCTACTCAAGGGCCACAACATGCATCATTTCATAATACATGCATTTACTATCTATTCAAGGGCCACAATCATGCATCATACATTATTTTATCTAATCAAGGGCCACAACATGCATTACTACATAAGAATCATGCAAACGAATCTCAATAAATAATAAAAATAACACTGAAAACGGATGTGAAAAATACCCTCAGGTCTAACCTTTTTGTCGGCTCTCGGACTTGCGTTTCACGACCGTCGGAAGGGCTATCACTCCGCAACTCTTCCGGTTCACTGGTTTAACGTCTTAGCTCGCTGTTTCACTGTTTTGGTCGCTGTTTTACCTCCGTTTCGCTGCTGTATTCATTGTATTTTCTGCTCACTGTTCAGTTGTGTTAGTGGACTGTTTCGGGACAGTTTTGGTGGCTGTTTTGGCGCGATTTTGTCACTGCTTTGGGCAGTTTTTGATGTGGGTTTAGGACAGTTTCTGGGTGTGCTTTCTGGGCAGTTTCTGGGGTAGAATTTAGGTGTAGTTTTAGGACTGGTTTGTTGCGGTTATTTAAGAGAATTTTGGACTGTTTGGCTTGGTTATTTGGGGCAGTTTTTTGTTACTGATTTCGGCGTTGGTTGAAAGACTCATGGCTTTAGGGTTATTTTGGATTATTGGTTTCGGTTTGGGATTGTCTTTGAATATTTTGGACGTGTCTTTTAAGTGTAAGCCGTGTGTGTCTCAGGGCTGATTAAAGGATTTTTTTTTTTTTTGGTTTGATCAAAGAGTCTAGGGTTTGTGCTGTTTTGTGACTTGTCAAAGGCCTGTTTGCTATTATTGTCGGTCAGTGCATTTGGTTATCAGTAGCTTGTGAATTTGGTGGAAGGGCATGCTTTGGCTTTTTGTGGCTTCTTGTTGCTGTCGGTTTGGCTTGGCAGTGTGTGCTTGATTGTTTGCTTCACGTGGGTGGAGACTGACTTGATTTGTTAATCACGTTGATTGCTCAGGTTCTGAAGGGTTGAATGGTTTATTTTGTTGTTTATAGCAAGGGTGAAGGGGGATAGCCGAGGGCGTAAATGTGTGAACAAGAGGAGAGAGGAGTTAATGCGTTAAGTCAAGTGGCTGCTGAGAGAGATTGGGTTCAGGGAGAAAGTAGGGTTTATTTGTTTGAGAGAGACGAGAGATGCATGGTTTGTTTTGGGTTTGTATCTCATCCAGAGATAGAAAGATCTGTGAAGCTTTTTTTAGGGTTTTTTCTTTGTGAGTGCCGTGAGTTGTCCGGTGGAGGGAGAAGACGTGTGTGCCTTAGGGTTTTTTGGGTTGTTCTGAGAAAGAGGCGTGAAGCTTTGAGGACATGGGCAGGTGGCTGCGTTGAGTTGGTGTTAGTCAGGCATTAAGGCTTGAGAGGGCTGTTAAACATTTGTGGCCCTGGTGTGTTTTTGTTGTTGTTTATGTTCTGTTTTTTTGTGAATGCCAGTGTGAGGGGAGAGGAAGGTCTGGCTGTGTGGGGAAGATGATAAGAAGGTTAGGGTTTTTTGGTTTTTTGGGGATCTGCCGTGGAGATTAGAGGTGGGAGCCGAGGCTTAGGGTTGCAATTGTGATGTTTATATTTTAGTGCATTAGGGTTTGCTTAGTTTAATTAGGAAATAAATCAATTTAATTAGGTGTATTATTTTAGGTAAGGATATTGTATTTTGGTGGGTAATTCATTAAATTGGTGATTAAATTATTTAAATTAGGAATGAATTTATATTGATTTGTTTTTTTTTTAAATTGGAAGTGAATTATTTAATTTTATTTGATTTAATTTTAATTTGTTTAATTTGTATTGCAATTAATTTAATTCGTGAATTTAATTTAATTAAGATTTCATTTTAATTGGTTTGTGATTTTAGATTAAGAATTTAGTTAATTAATTGGTTTTAATTCTATTTAATTTAGATTTCACTTAATTTGTTAATGTGATTTAATTTAATTTAATTTAAGTTTAATTTAATTTGTTTTAATTTAATTTTTGAGATGTGCTTTAAATGTTTTAATTCTTTTAAGTTCAATTTGTGACGTGTGTTTTAAAACGGAGGTCCAACAAGCGAACCCGAAGCTAATCCAGCGAATAAGAATTAATCAAAATACCGGTTCCCTTCCGACGATCGTTTCCCGCAACTTCCTCGACTAAAAAAGTAGTGCCTCCAACTGAGACTCATCATCGGGTTTCACATGCAAAAATGCAATGCCTACAAGAATGGGGAATATTTCGAGGAGAAACGAATGACCGTTGCAAAATATTTTGGAAGTGGAGATATTCGATGTTTGGGGAATTGATTTCATGGGACCCTTTGTTCCATCATTTGGAAACCTGTACATCTTGGTTGTTGTAGACTACGTCTCCAAATGGGTCGAAGCAATTGCACTGCCATCCAATGATTCAAAAGTAGTGATCAAATTCCTGAAAAAGAACATTTTCACTCGGTTTGGAACACCTCGGGCAATCATCAGCGATGGTGGCTCTCATTTCTGCAACAGATACTTTGATGCACTTCTATCCAAATACGAAGTTACTCACAAAGTTGCCACAGCTTACCATCCACAGTCAAATGGACAAGTTGAAGTTTCAAACAGAGAAATCAAAAGAATCTTGGAAAGAACCGTTGGATCAACAAGGAGGGACTGGTCTACAAAACTTGACGATGCATTATGGGCCTACCGTACTGCTTACAAGACACCCATTGGTATGTCACCATATCGATTGGTGTTTGGGAAAGCATGCCATCTGCCAGTTGAGCTTGAACACAAGGTGTTCTGGGCACTGAAGAAATTGAATTTTGATCCACAAGCTGCAGGAGAGAAAAGACTTCACCAACTCAATGAATTGGAGGAATTTCGTACAGGCTTATGAGAATGCCAGACTGTACAAAGAAAAAACCAAGAGATGGCATGACCGAAAAATGGTGCACAGACAGTTGGAACCAAGACAACAGGTGTTATTGTACAACTCAAGGTTGAAACTTTTCCCTGGAAAGTTGAAATCAAGGTGGTCAGATCCATTCATGATTACTCAGGTTTTACCACATGGAGCTGTTGAGTTACTGGATCCCAATACCAACAACACATTCAAAGTTAACAGTGAGCGGATTAAGCATTATTGGGGAGAACCGTTGGGCGGCAAAAAGAAAGTGTCACACTTTCAGATCCAGCCTAAACGTTCGAAAAGTCTCGTCCAGCTGACGACATTAAGTTAGCGCTCGCAGGGAGGCAACCCATGCAATTTGTGTATATATTGTGATTTTGTGTGATTTAATTTTGTGTTTATTTTTTGAAGTTTAAGATGGAAGAAGCTCTTGCAAATCTTCACAAGCAATTTCCTTCTCTCCCTCAAAAATCTCTGATGAAAGTTTACAAAGCTCGCTTGGAACGGATGAGACTATGATGATGAAAGGTATTCCTACTGATATTTGTTGGGTAATCGAAGCACGAGTTCGATTAGTAGGTGAGTATTCTAATTCTTGTATTTCGTGTTTACCTGGATTTGGAAGAAGAACCTATGCAAAGAAACGCAGAGCAAAGAAAATGGGTGTTTGTTTCAAATGTGCACGTTGGAATTGCAATACTCGTTGTCGTTCTTTAGGAATGGTGTCTGATAATCGCGAAGACAAAATTAAATTCATTAGGAATGGCTTGAGTAAGGAGTATTTAGATGATTTATCTTCGACTCTTGAGACGCATTCTAGTGGAGATGTTCATATAGCTATTCGCAAATTACATACACAATTTCAAAAAGAAAGACAACAGTTAAGTCTTGGGAATCTGACTCAAAAAGACCCTGTTTGCCAATTTATAAGAAAATTGGATGGGAAGCTTGTCCTTGACGCATAAACGTTAATCAAGTTGTAATTATTGTAGATATTATATCTCTTTATCTTTTCCTAATAATTGTAAATTGTTTTGTTGTTTTCTTTTATTTTCGCCGACAAGATCCAGACCTTTTTGACTGTCACGATTTATTTTACTGTTGAACTAATAATTGTCTTTTGGCAGGTACTAGTGCTATATTTACTCACCCTTTTCAGGTCCTATAAATTCAGCATTTCATTTTTCTCTTCAACACATCCAGATATACATTTCAACAAGAGAGAAAAATGGAAGCAACTTCACAACAGGAGTGAAGCGAATTTGTGTCTTTTATGGATCAAATACTGGTAATAAACCAGAATTCATTGAAGCTGCAAAGGAATTGGGGAGAGTCATAGCTGAACGAAATATGCATCTAGTATATGGCGGAGGCAACCTTGGATTAATGGGAAGCATTTCAACAGCCGTTCAGGAAGGTGGCGGACATGTTCTGGAAATCATCCCAAAACCTTTGGCGAACAAGCACTTAATCGGGAAAACGAATGGAGATGAGCGCATTGTATCTAATATGTCAGAACATCTCCTGAAAATGGTCAATACTGTTGATGCATTTATTCATTACCAGGTGGGCTCGAAACATTTGAAGAAATATTCACAGTGGCATCATGGGGAAACTTGAATATCCATCAGAAGCCCATTGGATTACTTAACATTGAGCATTTCTTTGATTTTCTGTTTGTATTCCTTGCGGAAGCCAATAGACATGAGTTCGTCACAAAATCAGTGGAAGACATTTTCCTGACTGCAACCAAAGCCGAGGAATTAATAGATCTAATCCTAGCCTTCGAACCAAAAGTTCATCCCATTCTTTCAAAGTTGGACTGGTCAGGCAGCGATCGTGGTAAGAAGCGTAAATTAAACATAGATTTTAATCGGTGAATGATTGATTTTCAGCTATCCAGGTATTATCTTCTAAAACTCTTCTTCTACTTTTTAAGACATTGGGGACAATGTCTCATTTAGGTTTGGGGAGGGAATTAGTTGATTAGTACCTTGTTTTTAGTTTGTGTTTTATTATTTTTATTTTTAGTTCAAAATTTTTCGAAAAATACAAAAAAATTGAAAAATTTTCAAAAATTACAAAAATATTTTGCATTTTTTTCGTGTTTTGACTTAAAAGGTGAAATTGGTAAGAGATAGCCGAGTAAGGAGTTTCCACTCCTGAGACGTATTTCAAACCTATTTCAAAACAAGTTAATTTTTGTTTATTTCATTTTGAATTATTTAATTTATAAATTCTCCATAAAACTCACTAATATGACTCTTCATATGCTTAGTTGGCAGGTATTATCAACATGCATAGTAACATACGGACATGAGCTGTAATTGATAGGATTGTAATATTCTGTGCTATAGTTTAATTGGAGGAAGCATCTCGAAAAGTAATGGAGTAAAAAAAAAATGTTTCTGATGTACAAAAATAAGCATCTAAGATCCGGGTTATTAAGTATGTAAGGGTGTTTTAACACCTAGTGCCCTAAAACCAACTGGTTTGGGAGTCACTGGCCCAAAGCTCGCTACATGGATCGAAGATGTTGTAGCAAAAATATATATATCTGAAGACTGGGTAACTAAGTCCGTAGGGGTGTTTTAACACCTGGTGCCCTAAAGCCAACTCGTTTGGCAGCCACCGACCCAAAGCTCGCTACATAGACGGAAGGTATTGTATATAAATAAAAATGTCAAAATCAGAAAAAGAAAGAAAAAATCAGAAAAATCCGAAAAATTATTCCATCACTGCAAAAAGTTGTGAAATCTGATAGAACTTTTAGGACAAAAATATTACCCTCTTATCAACTGCACTTATGACTGTTGTGGGCAAAAATGAGTTGTTTAATATTATGTTAGCTGTGTATATGGAGAATGGTAAATATAATCGGAGAATTTACTTATTCGGTAATTTAGAAAGAAACAAAACAACTAATAACTTGGAGTAGAAGTTTCATCTGAGCAGTCATTAACTTCTTTATTCTCTTTTCTCTTGTTTTTGCTTCTGTGTGCATTAGTTTTACCTAACTTTTTACTTTTGTAAAATGTTTGTGGGTATCATTGTTGTAAACCCTCACGAGACTACAACTTGTCCACTAGGGACACCTAGGGGTTTAAAGGCTTGTTGCATACGCTAAATGAAATCGTGATCCCTACGAAAGTGGATTAGTTAATTTTATTTTTATGTTATTTTATTTTATGTTTTGCTCGAGGACTAGCAAAATGTTAGGTTTGGGGGTGTGATGAGTGGTAAATCTATCACTTATTACCACTCATTTAACCTAATATTTTAAATAGTTTCTTGAGTTTTGTGAACGTTTTGATATGTTGTGTAGTTATTTTGCAGATAAATAAAGTTTGGAAAGCACTGGAGGCAATTTGGGGACAAAACAGACAAAAATGCGTCAACTGGAAAAATTATGTCTTCTGCGCGTCGCGACGCTGAGCCTGCGCCGAAGATGCTAAAATGCGCCGATTCGCCACATGTCAAAATCTGATTGGTCAACTATGCTAACGTGCGCCGATCATGCTAACGTGCACCGTGCCACGTGTCACCATCTCAACGGACTTGATAAAATGTGCCTACGCCACGTGTCACGATCAGACGCTGCCGACACCGCCCGCCACACGTCAGCAATGACGTCATGAACAGTGCCACGTCATAATTGAGCTCGCAGCCGCCTATTATCCGAAGTGCCACGTGTCAGCGCGTCATTAGTCCACGTGTCTACTGTTCCAGCGTCGCGACGTGGAACTGCTCCAGCGTCGCGACGCTGAGACCTTACTCGACCCTATAAATTCAGCTCAGAATTTCAGTTTTCAATGTACCTTTCTCTCTGAATCCTCTGATGTAAATAGGGAGTTTTCTATCTAGTTTCTTTTATTTACAGTTTTTGTAATAGTAATAGTAGTTTCTTTTTGTAATAATAGTACTTTTACTATTCCAATAGTAATAGTAATTTATTTTTACTATTTACTTTTTACAGTTTTACTATTCAACCATTAGGAGGTAACTTCCCCCTGCCAAGGTGAAAGGTAATTCTTTTACTGTTACTATCTTAGATTAATCTCCCTTAGATACAACATATTCACCATTTTAAAATTGGACTTAACAAAGGAATACCGCTATATTGGTCGGTGGGCTATTATTATAAACCGGATTAATCCTGACTTAACAAGGAATACCGCTACATTGGTCGGTTGGCTTTTAAATTTATTTACCGCCTACATGGCAGGTTCATGGACAAATTTTACCGCCTTTATGGCTGGTTGGACTTAATATTGACTTAATCAGGTTACCGCCTATATGGCTGGTTGGTTTTAATCTCACGAGTGAATATGTTGTACTAAGGGAGATATCTAAGTTAGTAGTTAGTAAAAGTAATTCCTTTATCTTGGCAGTTTATTTTCATTTACTTTTCCGCTTTTATTTTCCGCATTTACTTTTCAGCATTTATTTTATGTCGTTTTCTTTAGCCCTAGTTATGAGTCGTAATTAAGTTAGTATCTAGGGTTGTGATGAATTTCAATATAACCGGTTTATAAGGGGTTAGATTATAGTTGGGGTAATTTAAAGATTTATTTATTGAGTTTTAATCTTAATGCTTTTTATTAACTGGCCATTAATAAAATTGATTAGGTAAACTTAAAATGAACTAGACATAGGGATTTTAAGTTTAAAACCTCAGACTCAATAGCCCACGATCTGCCTTGAGGATAGATAACCCTTTTAATAGATTTCCTTACAGGATAGGAATATACCTGTCGGGCGGGGGTAGCCATAATTGGAACTTAATCTTAATGAATCCAGATAATGTGGTTGACATAGGAATATGGTTCAATTGGGTTACACTGGGTATTTTTAATTGACCATCGGAAGAGGCTTTTACATGATTTAGTGTTCTAGGTTAATAAATCAATATATTACCCGACTATAAGATAACTGCTTCATCTTTTAATTAATATTGGAATTAATCACAACCCTGGATAGTTTTTATAAATTTGGATTTTTCTCAACCTATTTTCATGTAATTTTATTTTCTTGTTTTAAATTTAGAATTATCGCTATTTCAAATCAATCAATCAAACAACCTGTTAGATACTAGTAATCATTTGGCCCCATAAATTAATAACAAAAAGGTTTTAAGTCATCGTGGGATCGATATTTTTATACTACTTGAACGATACGTGCGCTTGCGTTATACGTGTGTGTTTACGCCGGTCAGTATGTAGCTCTGGCTTTCTATTAATTGTCTTATTTGATCTGTCATCCTCTGTATGGATTCTGCGTTACTCTGAATCAGTGCATCAAATTGATCTGCCCGTTCCTTGAAAATATGAATCAACTGATCTTCCTCTGATGGTTCTGGTTGTTGATGAAAATCGAATGTGGATAGTGGATAAGAGGGAAAATGTGGCTCTGTGAAATGTGATGGCTCATCATACCAGGAAGGATTCTTATAATCCTGCCTCCCTGAATTTAGTTGTACTCGTAATAATCGCTTGGGTGGTCACCATTACATATGTCACATCTCCACATTGTGTTCTGATGAGGAAATGTAGTATTGCTTGGTTCTGGCATCCAGTGATAGTCATTGGGCTCGACAACAGGCCTCAGAAAACCGAACTGTTGCTCCCAGATGTGGGGTGTATCTTCTTGTAACGTTCGTAATCTCTCAATCTCCCAGTATAGTTCCATTTTTCAACAACCTGAAATAAAAGAAAGAAATAAAAATTACAGATAAAAATAAAGAAAATTAGATACAAGTAAATTAGATAGTTTCAAAATTAATAACTCAAGAAATATAACTCCGGAAACGGCGCCAAAAACTTGATCGGTGTGTAAGGACACGCGTATAACGCAAGCGCACGTATCGTTCAAGTAGTATAAAAATATCGATCCCACGAGGACTTAATTCCTACTGTTGTTATTAATTATTGAATCTATTTATTTACAAATACCTAATTATAGGGATAAGGGATTTGATTGCTTTGGTTGGTTGAATGTGGAATTACTTTAATTAAAATAAACAAAAGACTCAAAAGAAAATACTAAGGAAAATAATAAAAAGACTCAAAAGATCTAGGGTCGTGACTCCACACAATACTGTTAAAAAGATGAATTGATTCCCTCACTTATGTGTATTAATTCAGTTTGCTAACCTGGAACACGAAAATATGCAAAAGCCTCTTCCGATGGTCAGACGCAAATACTCAGTATAACCCAATTGAACCATATTCATATTCAACCACATTACCTGGATTAATTAAGTTCAAGTTCCAATTATGGCTACCCACGCCCGACAAGTATATTCCTATCCTGTAAGGAAATCTATTAAAGGGTTATTTATCCTCAAGGAAGATCGTGAGCTATTAAGTGTAAGGCTGAAACCTAATATCCCTATGTCTAGTTCATTTTAGATTTACCCCATCAATCTTATTAATGGCCAATTAACAAGACGCATTAAGCTTAAGACTCAATAAACAAACTAAAGAACTACCCATAAGAAGAAAATCAATTATTAAGTGTGTGTATTCTGTTTCATCACTTCCCTAAAATAAAATAAAATGCTGGGGTTGGGGATCCACCTTTACTATTTATAATTTAGAAATCTCCCTTATTATAATATAGAATTTAACGGTGATAGCCAACCAGCCATGTAGGCGGTATTCCTTATTAAGTTAGATTTAAATTAAGTCCAACCAGCCATAAAGGCGGTAATAGTATTTGAACATAATCCAGCCATATAAGCGGTAATTATCTGTCACCTAAAGACCAGCCATATAAGCGGTATCTAATTATGCCAAATAAATAAAACCAGCCATTAAGGCGATAATTCCTTTTAATGAATTATAAATTTTATATTATAATTAAGGGAGATTGATCTAAATTAAAATATTAAAAGCTTTACCTTTCCCCCAGTGAAAATCTAACTACTAAACATAAAATGAAAAAAGTAGAAGAAGAGAACTACTGCTACTGAAAATTAAAATACATAAATTAAATTACTAAAAATAAACACACAAGATGCAATCCTTAAATTCCTTACAAAAACCTAAGAAAAGCATGAGAATTACAAATGAAATGGCTTGGTATTTATAGAAAAAACCTAAAGGCTTCCATCATTTTCTCCACCAATTGCTCCACAAATTGCTCCACCAAACACTCCACCAAACATTCCACAAGACATGGCATCAAACATGGCACCAAACATGGCATCAAACATGCAAGCATGTTTGGTGGAAGTTTGACAATTTTTATTTTTTTATTTTATTAATTTTATTTTATATTTTGTAAATGACTATAGTAGATACACAAAATGTATTGTATTGTTCATCAATTTCGGCCATGAAAACCTCAGAATTCGAAATTATTATGACTTTCAAAGTTGTAGATCTTCGAGTCTTCTTTAATCTTTAACTTGAATCAGCTCAATCGGACATCGGACGAAAACGTTATGGCCACAATACGAAAACTTGCGCAAAATTAGAATTTCGGACTACACTTCGTGACGCGTATAGTAAAATTTCGTTTTTGACTATTTTTCCTCCGGATTTCATCCTTTTAGCCCCGAGTTGATTCTATTAAGTCCCAATATTATTTCTATCTGCAAAATAAACAAAAACACATCAAAAAGTTCATAAAACTCAAGAAACTATACAAAACATTAGGTTAAATGAGTGGGAAATAGTGATATAATTACCACTCATCAGTTGTCACAATACATCGTGATGCCATTTTTATCGCAAGAAGCACTTCTAGTTCCTTGATGAACTTTTTTATCCAGACTGCTTGTTCAGTTGCCTCAGATGCTGCAATATACTCTGCTTCAGTGGTAGTGTCCGCTGTAGTTGACTGCTTTGAGCTTTTCCAACTGACAGCACCGCCATTCAAAAAGTAAACAGATATCGTGTTTGTGATCTGCTGTCATCCCTATCGGTCTGAAAACTCGCATCACAGAAACCAAAGACTTTCATCTTAGAATAATCTCCGTATGTAAAAAACACATCCTTAGTTCTTCTTAGATACTTGAGGATTGTTTTGACAGCTGCCCAATATTGCTCACCAGGATTTGCCTGATACCTGCTCGTTCTACTAAGAGCATAAGAGACATCAGGTCTTGTACATAGTATGGCATACATGATAGATCCTATTGCTGAAGCATAAAGGATCCTACTCATACACTCTCTATCTGAAGGAGTATGTAGACATTGCTCCTTAGATAATTTGATTCCATGACAAGTAGGTAAATTACCTCTTTTGGAATCTTCCATTTTGAATTTTTTCAAAACTTTATCTATGTAAGTAGATTGAGAAAGTCCTAACAACCACTTAGATCTACCATGGTAGATCTTAATGCCGAGGATGTAGGCTGCTTCTCCCAAATATTTCATGAAGAAATTCTGAGATAACCATTGCTTGGTGGCTTGCATCATGGGAATATCATTCCCGATGATTAATATGTCATCGACATATAATATAAAATACAATATCACTCCCACTACTTTTCCTATAAACATAAGGCTCGTCTACATTTTTGATGAAGTCAAATTCTTTGACTGTCTCATCAAATCGTATATTCCAACTTCTGGAGGCTTGCTTGAGTCCATAAATGGATCGTTTAAGCTTGCATACTTTATTATGATCATCCTTAGATGCAAACCCCTCAGGTTATGTCATATAGACTTCTTCTACGAGGTTCCCATTAAGGAAAGCTATTTTGACATCCATCTGCCAAATCTCATAATCAAAGTGTGCAGCTAGTGCCAGTAAAATTCGAATAGACTTTATCATTGCAAGAGGCTAGAAGGTTTCCTCATAGTCAATTCCTTGGATTTGTCTATAACCTTTCGCCACCAACCTAGCCTTATTGGTTTGGATGTTGCCTTCTGCATCAGTTTTATGCTTGTAAATCCATTTACAGCCTATGGGTTTTATCCCTTCAGGTGCATATACCAAGTTCCAAACTTGATTCTGATACATATGTGTATTCGAATTTCATGGCCTCAAGCCACTTGACTAAATCAATGTCACACATTGCTTCATCATAACTAGTGGGATTGTCATTGTCAATGACCTGATCATGTTCCTCATCAATATGGAAACCATATCTTTCAGGCTCATGTCTTTCCCTACCAGACCTTCTGAGTTCATAACCTTGTGGTTGTTCCGTCGCTGCCCTTTTGAGGGGCCTGGGGTTTAGTCCTATGTTAGTTTGTTCTTCTCGTACCTCATCGAGGTCAAGTCTACTCCCACTATATTTCTTGAGAAGGAATTCATTCTCTAGAAATTTAGCATTTCGTGAGACAAATGTTCTTTGTTCATTTGGGACGTAGAATATATATGCTCTTGAGTTCAAGGCATATCCTACAAACTTACATTTAACTGCCCTATCATCCAATTTGACAAATGCGTCACATCCCTAAACTCTTAGATAACTAAAACTATGACGTTTCCCAGACTATAACTCATATAGTGTTTGACTAACAGTCTTGGAAGGAACTTGGTTAGTAGTAGTGTTGCAGTTTCTAAAACAATACCCCAAAAAGAAAGCGGTAGATCGATGTCATGTCTGCATCATTGATCGGACCATATCTAATAATGTCCGATTTCTCCTTTCGGAGACCCCATTATACTGTGGAGTTCTCGGAGGAGTCGACTGGGAAACAATGCCATTTTCTCTCAAGTAATCTTGAAATTTGTTGCTTAAGTATTCACCACATCGGTCATACCTTAGTGACTTAATACTTTTATTAAGCTGGTTTTCTACTTCAGCTTTGAAGTCTTTGAATTTCTCAAAGGCTTCAGATTTGTACCGCATAAGGTACACATACCAATATCTCGAGTGATCATCGATAAAGGTAATGAAGTAAGAGAATCCACCTCTAGCGGTGACTGACATTGGTCCGCATACATCAGAGTGTATGAGTTCTAATGTCTCCGCTGCACGATGTCCTTTACCTTTAAAAGGGTAATTTGGTCATTTTACCAAGTAAACAAGATTCACAAGTTCCATAAGGTTCATATTTTAAAGGTTTGAAATACCCATCCTTATGTAGCTTAGTTAATCTTGTTTCATTGATATGAACTAAGCGACTGTGCCATAGAAGTAATTCATTGAGATTATTCGAGTTAACGTTGTATATATTAGAGGTTGAACATTCTTTGTTAGTTTGTAAGACATAGATATCATTATTCAAAATACCATCTCCATATTTTATTTCATTGAAATAAATAGAACATTCATTACAACTTATTAGGCATGAAAAGCCTTTATTACATAATAAAGAAATTGAAATGATGTTCTTTACTAGAGAAGGTACATAAAAAAATCTTCTAACTCTAAAACTAAACCATTCGGCAAAACTAATGAATAAGTCCCCACGCAAAATGCAGCCAGTTTTGCTCTATTACCCATGGGTAAGTCAACCTCCACATGACGGAGTCTCCTATTATTTCTCAGGCCCTGCACATTATACACAAGTGAGTCCCACAACCGGTGTCAAGCACCCAAGTAGAAGGTTCAGAGTTTTGAGAATATAGTTCAATCATATGCAACATACCTGAAGCATTAGGATTCTTGGCCTCTTGGGCCTCTCTAGCTTCCTTGGTTTTCAAGGATCTACAGTCTTTCTTCCATTGACCCTTCTTTTCACGAAAGAAACATTTCTCCTTTCCCTTTTTCTTCTCCACCTTATAATTTTGCTTTAGATGATCTGGAGCCTTAACCTTGTCCTTATTTTTCTTTGGGCCTCGTGGCTTTAGGTCCACACCGGTAAGCATAATGGAGGTTTTAAACTCCGGTTTTAAGTCATTCTCTGCTTGCTTTATCAGTTGTGCAATTCTGCTAAAATAGCTTCTTTATCAGACAGATGAAACTACATAATAAAGTTTGAGAATTATTTTGGTAATGACTGAAGAATTAGATCCTGACATATCTCATGATCCATGATGAACCCGAGGTTGGCCAATTTTTCAATGTGGCCAATCATCTTAAGCACATGTCCATCAACAGATCCTTCCTTATACCTTTTTTGGAATAAGGCACATGACACTTGGAATCTCACGGTATGAACGGAAGTTACATACAACTCCTTCAAGTGAAAGATGATGGTTTGAGCATCAATATCTTCGTGAGCTTTCTGAAGTTCGTCCGACATAGAGCCAAGCATTATGCAAACTGCTTGCTCATCATCATCGACGCGTTTCTTCCAAGCATCAAATGTATTTTGGTCAGCATCTTCTGTAGGTTCAGGGGGAAATGGTCTTTCAAGAACATTGAAATTTTTTTCTCGTCGTGAGATAAAATTAAGGTTTCTAAACCAGTCATTGTAGTTGTCCCCTTTGAGCTTATGCTCATCAAGGATGGAACGAAGTGATACTCTGTTTGACATTTGAATGTTTGTGAAATATTTTAACCCACCTGTTAAGAGAGAATGTTAAAATTAGGAATATGTTTTCATTAATGTTTCATATAACATGGGATTTTAATATTATGAAGTTGCTCTCACTCAATTATTTTAAAATTTTAAGCAAATTGCATCAACCCCAATATGAAGGATATCTTAGGGCAAGGATCCCATTATCATATTTCATAACTCTAACTAGGGCCGGTCGTTATAAAATTTGATAATTAGGTAGGTTCCCAACCAATTTATGATACAAATCATAATTCCTTGATCATTGGGTTGGGCAATCAAGCATGCCATAGCTTATGCTAGTCCTTATGGACACCCAATCTTTGCCACTAAGTTATAAGACCACGCATAAGGGTCGCTGCATCTTATGGCTAAGAAAAGTCAAACCATTGTCAATAGTACAATTTAGGGACAAATTGGTATTGGTCAGTCTGGTAAAGCGTAGTCCTGCCAATACGGTTTAAGCCATCTGGGTCTATACTTTACAATGGGAGGCAAATTTTAGGCTTAAATTATTATTGAGTATTAACTGTCAAATGGATTCCTCCATTGAAAATTCCGAGAGGAAGGGTGGAGTGATCTCTCTTAAATACCCTTACCTCTTAGGCTCTTATCGCCTTGGTGACAGGAATAAACAATAGATCCTCCAAATTAGTCCAACACTTTAAATATGCTTTAAGGTAAGCCTTGAGTAAATGATTATCTAGATATCTTCACAGCTTTTCCTTTTGGCTATAAAAAGGTAGTGAGTGAAGGAAGACATCAAATCATTATCTAACTCTAGTAATACCTTTGTTTAAATTAACTTTAGTTTGGAAAGTTTTATTAACTCCTTGGCCCCACCCCACTTGTACCTTTTATAATGTCTTTTATTATAAACAAGTGATTTATATTTATTAGCCTTAAAGGTAATAAATCTCTATGTTCATCACAGAATAATTACTTAGCTAAGGGATAAGTAATAAACTCCCTATTTCTTACAAAGTCTCTAGATGCTTGCACCCTAAAATAATCATGCCAATTCTAATCAAACATAGAATCATCAAGCATATGAGTTTTAATATGTTGGAATTATTTTAGGCATTAAATAACTTTGATTAATATTTAATTATGATATTGCATTTTATTTTATTCAAATAAATTTACAATTCATATTTTTCTGCAGATACGTGAACTTTAAATGCATTTTCACAATTGAAATCTTAACCAAATCATGCAAAACTTGTGCCTAAAATTAAGTTCACGGTGTTAGCTTTCCAACGAGCTTTTAAACACCCAATTTCGAGTTCAAATGAGTGAGAACTAATCAAAACAAAAACGGCGCGCTGATACCACTGTTGGGAAGCAGCCGCGAGTGCGCAGCAAAAATAAAAATAAAATAAAAATTATGATGCCGCTTTCCCTTTGCCCAAGACCCAATTGTTTTATTATTCTACAAGCCTAGGCATGTTACTATATATATTCTAAGCATAAAACTCATAAAACATGAAAAGAATATAAACCTAAACATGCTAACTATCATAAGAACTCTAATTAAAATAAAGAAAGAAAAGGAACTTACTTGAACCGTGGACTCCTCCAGTCCTCCCTCCAATCTACAAGCTTTTCTCGAACTCAGCAAGCGCATCCACATTACAAAAAGTGACCCAAGTGTGTGGCCTCCAAAGATGCGCACACCAAAGCCAAAACTCAACAGCAAGACTACGCCTTGAGTGCACAGGTATTTTGCCCTTGGTGCTAGCCTAGGCAAATACATCAAAACTTTTAACTCGAGGTTCCTCTAGTATAATGACATTATAAAAACTCTCATAAGAGCTTTGGCCGAATTGAAATTCAAAATAAATAACAAAATAACAAAAAATAAAATTAATTTTTTTACTATTCATGCAGTACTATTCACGTTAATAGTAATTTTTTTTAATATAAAAAAATCTATTTATTCCATTTCCCAAAGTGCCCCTATCTTCATTAACCAATCCTTAAGCCACTTTGGAACCTCATAAATGATCTGTTTAATAATTAAACATATTGAACCATTTATGAACAATTCATACAGCAATCATATATGTTGTTAAATATGTATTGTGCACTGTTAACCATTGATTTCGACTTTGTTGTGTGTGACCTTTTGGGTTCCCCTCAAGTTGGACATGAAATGAATAGTGATAATTTAATCGAACATAAATTATCCTCCAATCAGATGATCGTTCGATTTCAATGACCAAGGTTGACATCTAGCAATATGCCAGGGCCACCCAAATGAGAAGGAAAGATATATATACCCTTTCTGTATGCGATTTACATATGATACGGTCTCTCGCCTCACTGTATTCCCACCTATTAACCTAGGGTACGGAAATTGTATACCCATATGGTCAAAGGTGTGTTGATAGTGTCATGAATCGTGCTAACCCAAGAATCTCATATAATTCTTCCGCTGTGGCCACATTCTCAAGCACTGATCACACATATCAACCCGCAAACTGGAATACTACTCTTATAAGAAAATATTATCCGAGAGAGTGGTGATTCTCTGTTGTATCTTTACAAACATCATATGTTTCAACAAATGACCCAATCATACCCTTATGTCCGGATCTTTTGAACCGGGGAATGAGAATGTCAAAGTTATTTGATCCACACATAAGATTATAAAGACCTCAAGTCTAAGAACTAGTCATATAATTGATACATGAAAGTTCTCACAGACACATGGGATAAACACTCCATATGAAAACTTTCGGTGTGTTCAGTTCGATGGACACGAGAAACTCAAGCATCCATGTGATACACCAAGCGGACGGATCTCCGCTAGTAGCCTATGAGATCGGCTACCCCACTTAGGGGCGGATTATATCATCATACTAGTCTTTTCGCTTTGTAAACGCCCATATTATTCACAAAACTATGACTAGGAACATAGAGTAATGATTCTCATAAGGCGTGGAAGCCTTCGTCTTATTACTCCAAGGGCTTTATTACAATGTTGTTGATTCATATAAGTTATGTAAGACACGTATAATAAAGATTTCCATTTTATTAATTAATGAAAATGTTACAAATACATGTACATATAGCCCATCCACAAGTTGGATATAGGGCATATCTCTAACAATATATATCTTTCCTTCTCATTTGGGGGTCTTGGCATATTGCTTGATGTCAACCTTGGTCATTGAAATCGAATGACCATCTGATTGGAGGATAATTTATGTTCGATTAAATTATCACGATTCATTTCATGTCCAACTTGAGGGGAACCCAAAAGATCACACACTACATAGTTGAAATCAATGGTTAACAGTGCACAATACATATTTAACATCATATATGATTGCTGTAGGAATTGTTCATAAATGGTTCAATGTGTTTAATTATTGAACAAATCATTTATGAGGTTCCATAGTGGCTTAAGGATTGGTTAATGACAATAGGGGCACCTTGAGAATTGGAATAAATAGATTTTTTTATAAAAAAATACTATTCAGGTGAATAGTACCACGTGAATAGTAAAAAAAATTTAATTTTAATTTTTGTTATTTTGTTATTTATTTTGAATTCCAATTCGGCCCAAACTCTTATTATAGTTTTTATAATCTCATTATACCACTTAATTAAGATCCAATGGCTAAGATTAAATTGGCTTTTATCCTACATCGGATTCTTAATTAATTTTGTTGTTTTTGGAGCACTATATAAACCCAAAGAATTCTTCACAAATATTTGCACCAAACCTTTCATATCTTGGGTTTAAGTAAGTGAGCAACTCTAAAGTTTAAGAGTAAGCCACTGATTTTGAGGATCCTTAAGTCTAATTGACTAGAGGAACCTCGAGTTAAAAGTTTTGAGGTATTTGCCTAGGCTAGCACCAAGGGCAAAATACCCGTGCACTCAAGGCGTATTTTTGCCGTTGAGTTTTGACTTTGGTGTGCGCATATTTGGAGGCCACACACTTGGGTGGCTATTTGTAATGTGGAAGAGCTTGCTGAGTTTGAGAAAAGCATGTAGATTGGAGGGAGGACTGGAGTCTGCGGTTCAAGTAAGTTCCTTTTTCTTTCTTTATTTTAATTAGAGTTTTTATGATAGTTAGCATGTTTAGGTTTATATTCTTTACATGTTTTATGAGTTTTATTCTCAGAATATATATAGTAACATGCCTAGGCTTGTAGAATAATCAAAACAAATGGGTGTTGGGCAAAGGGAAAGCGGCATCATGATTTGTGTTATTTTTTTTTTGTTGTGCACTCGAGGCCGCTTCCCAACATAGCAATCCCGACCAATAGCTACGTACTTTAGGGGCACAGTTTGTTTTATAGCTGGGAACGTCTTACATAGACAATGAGTTCACTCATTCTTGCGAGATGTAGATGAGTATCTTTCTTAAGGGTTGATTCGGTACTTGAACGATTTGAGCGCTCAAGTCTTTCTATTACGAATAAAAAGATTAATATTCATAATAGTTATGAATAAATCGTTCATTAGAGAATCAATGGAACTTAAGGTAAAAATAATTAGAGGGGGATAATGGGCATTATGACCCGGCTCTAATTACGAGATACTCATGAAGGGTCAATTCATATGTAATGACTATATCGATGGACACCGACTTGGTTCGGCTTAATATATCATCTGCGGTAACGAGAGTTCAACTTTGGGTTTTTAATGGAATAACCCGGAGTTAATAATTCGAAATATTTAATTAAGAGTTTAATTAATATTTCGAGATTATTGGAGCTTGAAACCGTATGTCCATTTGGTCCCCGTGCTAGCTCGATATACTATAGCAAAGTTAATATAATTGGATAGTCCAATTATATACTCACAAAAGAATAAATATTATTAATATGATTAATAATATTTATTATGTCAGACTTGAAACTATATGTTAAAATTTAATGTATAGTATTAATAATTATATGATAAATATTAAATATTGTATTATATAAATGATATAATTTAATAAGGCTAAGATTCTAATTTGTATATTATGGATTTTGGAAACCCTTGATTTAATTTTGGAAGTACTGACTTTCAAAATATAAATCATACATTTAATTTGTAACATATATTGGCTTTATGGAAATTAAATAATATTGTTACAAAATTATGAAGGAATCTATGCCATGGCCGAATTCCTTAGGTTATAAGGAAAAGGATTTGTTTGTTTTGGAAACAAATAATCCTTGGCATTAATTTGGAAGATATGACTTTCAAAATTAGTTAATTACTTATTTAATTTTATAACACCTTTTCAATAGTGGTAATTGAAAATTTGTTATTTAAAAAATTAAATAATTCCTTGCTTGGCCAAATTTGAGGAGGAAATAGGAAGGTATTGATGTTTTTTGTTTTGGAAATAATTGACTTAAGTATAAAAAGAAAACTTGATTTTCTTTTGAGCCTCTCTCTCATTCTAGTAATCCTAGGCATTTTCTTCTTCTTCTTCTTCTCTATTCTCTCAAAAGTTGAGAAATACTATTGAAGAACAAAAGGAAGAAAAATAAAATAAGTGTGTGATTGAATCTCTAAATCGTGTAGGGATTTGTTTTGTGAGTGTCGCCCACACTACCTTCCGTTGGTTACGAGTCATAGCACGGAAGATCATTTGGTGTCGAATGAAAAAAATTCATCTTCTCCATTCATCTTTGATTCACGACAGTGAGAGTAATTTTCCTCACTGTCGCATCTTGCTATAAAAGGGTTTCGGGCGTTCGTTTGAATTTTTTTTAATCCGAACTTTTGGGAAACACTTGGGGAATCTTTGGGACTGAGTTGGGACTTTTTTTGAGTGAAAAATCAGACCTAAATTATCACAGCAAGTCACGCAAATCAGGGCCTGTTTTGGGTGCAGTTCGGTTGTGTAACGGGTCCAAAACAGTCCATTATTTCACTGCAGTTCAGGGACTGTTTCGGGGGCATTCCGGGGCTGAAATCTTGTCCGAAACAGAAGCAAAATTTCAATATACCCATTGGTTGCATTCGGCTAAAGGATGGGGAAAGCAAAAAAATTTTACAAGTCTGATCTGTGTGCCTAAGTCGCTTCCGCTGCTCGAGGAAAGCGTTTCCTACAAAATTGCACTGCAAAGACCAAAAAATAGCCCCTGAAACTGCACTATAACCACCAAAAAAATAGCCTCTGAAACTACACAGTAACCACCAAAAACAACCCCTGAAATTACACTATAACCACCAAAAAACAGCCCCTGAAACTGCACTGCAGTGACAAAAAAATAGCCCCTGAAACTGTACTGTAACCAACAAAAAATAGGCCCCTGAAACTGTACTGCAGTAACCAAAAATACACCCCCAAATAGCAGCCCAAGCACCAAAAATAGTGACAAAAAATAGCAGCCCAAACACCCTCAAATAGTGGCCTAAACTACCGAAAACAATGATTAAAAAACTGCACCTTAAGACACCCTAAACACCGCAAAACAGTAGCCTCAAAAGAACCTCTAAATCATTGAAAAAGGTAACCAGAAAATAGCAGCAAAAATAGAAGAAACAGTGACCCAAAACAGCGAAACATCGAAGGAAAATGGAAAATCAATAAACCGGAAGAGTTATGGAGTCTTATCCCTTCCAACTATCATGTAACGCACTTCCGAGAGGCGACTTAAGAGGTTAGACCCGAGGGCACCCTTCTTCATTTACTTTTGCTTATTTATTTTATTTTGTTAATATTTTTGTGCATGAGTATTGTCGATTAATGAATGCCATGGCTATTGGATGAATGGAAAATGTGTCGTCTCTTTTGGTATATCGGATGGAAACCTAGACGTAAATTCCATAGCCGAATCCGAATGGACGATAGTGCGGTCTGTACTTAGGACACAACTCCATGTACTACTTGAGTAAACGACACATATTTTGCTTTGTTTTATCTTGTTCATCTATTATTCGCATTTTATATTCTACCATTTATTTTCTGTACGTTATTTGTTTATATATTGATGATATAGTGCATGTGGGCAAATCATGTTGGATTAAAGGTCCTCCATTTTGAGGGATAAAAAGCCTAAGGGCTACCTTTGCCACGATGTTTTGTCGCGCCGGACAAAGTATGTTTGATTGAATGTGAGATACGTTCAATCGAGCATACGAAGTCATATATTATTGTTGTCTTTATCTTTATGCATTGTAATGTAATGCGCATGAGCTTATTACGTTGGTCTAAAGGTTCTCTATTTGGGGGAAGAAAAGCCTAAAAGACTACCTTTACCACGATACTTTACCGCGCCTTTTATTATTCTGCCATTTAATTTCTGTACGTTATTTGTTTATGTATTGATGATATAGTGCGCATGGGTAAATCAAGTTGGAATAGAGGTGCTCCATTTTGAGGGATAAAAAGCCTAATGACTACCTTTGCCACGACGTTTTGCCGCACCGGATGAATTATGTTTGATGGAATGTGAGATTCGTTTAATCGAGCATACGAAATCTTATACTATTGTTGTCTTTATTTTCCATTCATTGTAATGTCATGTGCATGGGCAAATCAAATTGGATTAAAGGTCCTCCATTTTGAGGGATAAAAAGCCTAAGGGCTACCTTTGCCAAGACGTTTTGCCGCGCCGGACGAAGTATGTTTGATTGAATGTGAGATATGTTCAAACGAGCATATGAAGTCCCATATTATTGTTGTCTTTATTTTCATGCATTGTAATGTAATGTGCATGGGCTTATTACATTGGTCTAAAGGTTCTCTATTTGGGGAAAGAACAAACTAAAAGGCTACCTTTACCACGATACTTTGCCGCGCCTTTTATTATTTCATTATTTGCTTTCTGTATGTTGGGATGTATGCCCTGGAGCTACATTTTATGTGAACGGTTTCATGTTTTTGAAATAAAAAGATGCATTATTCATTTATCAAATTGTTTTTTTTTATTTTTCGCATATTATATATCTTCGTAAATACCGTAGATTACTTATGTACCTCCAGAGGATTTGAGTCCGAAGTTAGTAATCTTAAATAGTCAATAGAGAGCAAACAAACCAGGTACTTTATTTGTGGTTTATCTATAGCTGTGGTCCATTCTATATTTGTATGGCGATCTTAAACCGGATCGTCCATGTAGAGACATGAGAATGGGGGCACCTTGTATGATTTGATCATATAAGACTAGACCCAGATAGAAATGACATTCTTATAATATCCATTAAATGAAGAAAGTCTTTTCAATCTACTTGATGGTCATATATGGATTGATCTTAATCTTGAGTGTACTACGAACTTCTGCATGGCAGGCTGTGTCCTTTGATTTACAAAGGTGAGGTTGGTGTAGCAATCCCAACCAATAGCTACGTACTTTGGGGGCACAGTTTGTTTTGTAGCTAGGAATGTTTTACATAGACATGGAGTTCACTCTTCTTGCGAGAAGTAGATGAATATCTTTCTTAAGGGTTGATAAGGTACTTGAACGATTTGAACGCTCAAGTCTTTCTATTACGAATAGAAAGATTAATATTCATAATAGTTATGAATAAATCATTCATTACAGAATCAATGGTACTTAAGGTAAAAATAATTAGAGGGGTATAACGCACATTATGACCCGACTCTAATTACGAGATACTCGTGAAGGATAAATTTGTATGCAATGACTATATCGGTGGACACCGAATTGGTTCGGCTTAATATTTCATCTACGGCAACGAGAGTGCAACTTCAGATTTTTAGTAGAATAACCCGGAATTAATAATTCAGAATATTTAATTAAGAGCTTAATTAATATTTCGAGATTATTGGAGCTCGGAACTGTAGGTCCATTTGGTCCTCGTGCTAGCTCGATATACTTTAGCGGAGTTAATATAATTGGATAGTCCAATTATATACTCACAAAGAATAAATATTATTAATATGATTAACAATATTAATTACATCACACTTGAGACTATACATTAAAAGTTAATGTAAGGTATTAATAATTATATGATAATTATTAAAATTAGAACATTGAATTATATATAATATAATTTAATAAGGCTAAGATTTATTATGGAAACAAAAAAATCATCACCATGGTCGAATTCCTTATTGGATAAGGAATATGATTTGTTTGTTTAGGAAACAAAATCAAATCAAAATTCACCATCATAGTCGAATTCCTCATTGGATAAGGATTAGGATTTGTTTGTTTGAGAAACAAAATCAAATCAAAACTCCTTAGCCTGGCCAAATTCCTCTTGTGTAAGGAAATATGATTTGTTTGTTTTGGAAACAAAATCAAACAAGAAATCCTTACCCTGGCCGAAACTTAGAGGGATTGGGAGACTAGCGGTTGATTTGTTTTTTGAAACAAATTACCCTAAGTATAAAAAGAAATATTATATTTTTCTTTACATATAAGAAGACATTAGTTAACCCTAGCCTCCTTCTCTTCTTCAAGCTCTCAAGAGTTGAGAAAGTTAATTGAAGAACCTGAAATTATTTCGGTGTGTGATTTAATCTCTAAAACCTTTAGGGATTTATTTGTGAGTGAAGCCCACACTGCCCTCCATAAGTAACGAGACATAGCTCGGAAGATCTTGTGGCGTTGGAAATTTCTTCTCCCACTCTCCATAACTCACGGAAGTGAAGCAGTAAATCCTCACTGCCGTGCGCCCCTGAGCATTTTTGGGGCTCGGTTTTGTTTGGTTTTTAATTCGGGTTTTGGGAAACACTTGGGGTATTTTTAGTGTTGAGTTAGGATTGTTTTTGAGTGAAAAATCAGACCTAAAAACCTACAGCAGTTCATGCAAATTGTGGACTGTTTTGAGTGCAGTTCG
>SKCR01015553.1:0-63763 GCA_019454045.1 Zanthoxylum bungeanum
CTAGAGTTGTGCAGAGACGCAACCGGGATAGCTTACAGATGATGTTTTTCAGATACAGAGAACTACGATTGGCTTGATCCCAACTCAGGGTACGTAGGCAGTCATTCAGATGCAGCCAGGGGAGGATCCTTTGAAGGATCCAGATTTGGATGATTGATGGTCGGCTCAGATTTTGGGGAAATCTTCACCGAGGGGGAGATTTGTTGAAAACAGAGTGCATGCAGTTGGCATGCAGTGGCGCCGAAAGCAAAAGTAAGCAAAGAAGAAAACTTGACTTTTGCAGCTGGAAACGTGTGAGTGAGTTGGCCAAACCGCGTGACACTGTTCACGCGGTTTTGGCTCTATAAGTTTGAGTCCCCAAGCCATTGTAATCAATCCCAATGTGTGTGTGTAGAGAGTAGAGAGTGTAGTGAGGTTTTTTGTGAGTTTCTTGTTGTAAACTTGTAGTGTTTATTCTTGTAGTAATAAATACAATTCGGTTTTTCCTCAAATACACTCTAAAGTGATCGGTGAATCACAACAACATATACCTATAAGTTCTCTCAATACAAAAAAGTTTGTGAGAAGACCTGAGTTTCAATTAGGATTGTGAAAGGACAAACAATTAGTGCCATCATGGCCACTTTGTTCTTTGAAGTTGTTCGCCTTCATCAGATTCAAATGGGACTGGTTTTCTTACGAAAAGGCAAAAGTTGTTCGCCTTCATCAGATTCAAATGGGACTGGTTTTCTTACGAAAAGGGCAAAAAACACATGAAACAATAACATTAGCAACTGCATATATAATAACTAAAACTCACTTGAAGGCTGGCATGTCACTGTACTTTGTTTCATATGAAACAGCATTGTATCTAAATGTTTGATTTTGATAAAGCTATGCCTCTCACTGTAAGTCCACACTGACACTCAGACAGACACAAGCACCATAACCATTCTTATGCAAGAAGATATAAACGGATTACAGATCAAGCACAATGGAGGTCAGTTGCAGATGCTCTAGTTATGACACTAGAAGAGATGTTATTGATTTTTTTTTTTTTTTTTTTTTTTTTAAGGCCAAACTTGAATGGACATACTGTAATGACAGATTTTGAGCAACGGGAAGTACAAGAGCATTGAGCACAAGGCTACAACGAGAAGTACAAGGAAAATTATAGTATATGTATATATATATATATATATATATGATGTATCCAGAGTTATACGAGTGTAATATGACTATATGATGTTTGTATTATGAGTTCCATTTCTTAATGTAGATGAGATTGACGGTATGAAATTTGTATTATATTTTCCGTTTCTGATTATGAGTGAGATTGACTTTGTGGCAATGGTAATGTGTATATGATCAATTTGATTGATGTTTTAACTCGTGTCATAATAATTTTGATTAGCGCATCCGAATATTAATTTCATATAAAAAAAAAACCTATTATATATATATTTTTGAATTTAAAGAATTTTGAATATTAGTTTCATATAAATTTTGTGAAATAGTTCCAATTCTTTTAATTTTTTTTTTTATTTTTAAAGTCAGCTGTCAAGTTTATAGTATATGTTCACGGAACTAGCAAGAAATATGACTCGGCTGTTGCACATTTTTGACAATTGGTAACCATTAGCAGGATAAAGATAGTTAGAAATTTTAGCACCAATAGTAAAATTAGGAGTCCTTTTAATACCATTAAAGTCTCATCGAAATTGCTAAAAAATACTAAAGCTCAAAAGCGAAGCAGCTCTCAGATACATTACAGTAAAACAACCAATAACTCTTGTATAGTTGTATATAGTACAATTATAATCATTCAAACTTTGCTTTGACAAATTTAATAATAAAGTTAGAAATTTTCAAAACTATAATCAAACAATGCAATTGCAAAAGAAAATACAAACATTTGATACCCTTATTAGCTAAAATAAAAAAAACTCAACTCAGTTAAATTATATACAAACTTCACAAAATAAAGAAATTTATTTATATAAGAAAATCAGTGGGGTTCTGACTCTTATATACTTATGGGAGAATAAATGTAAATACTACGGAATAAAAGATCTATCTATGATAAGTCTATATAAAATTTATATAACTAAAATCATGCATTCTTAAGTCTAAGCAATGACGGAACTAGCACATAGTTTCATGGCCGACTACAACAGACAAGTCAGGGGCACAATGGAGTTGGATGTGGCTTCAATGGAGAGGGCCCAAAGCTATTTCACTTGGCCCAAATCAGATATGGCTAGCGCTCACAAGCCCATCTTGAAGACATAGACCTTTTTAAAGAAATCAAGCCATATTGTAATTCGGCCAAACCCTTGCATTTTATATAATTTGTTTGATATGTTGACTTTAATTTTAATGTAATTAACCTATTTGATCAGATCATTAAGGTTAATTATGCTTAAAACCTCGCTTATTCGGTAAGCACGTCAATTTACTAGCTAATTTAAGCACCTTATATTACGTTTTGTTATTTTTAGGTGGGAAATGACTATTGAGAACATGCTTGAGTGAAAGCAAGGGTAGTTTTTAGAAGTTAAAACTGTTAAGGGCGTTTTGGTCATTTTAGCCAATTAGGTCAAGTTTGTCTTTTACTATATAAACATTTCTTCTCATTGAATGAAAAACATATGATATTTTCATAAAAAAAAAAAAAAAAATTCTTGTTTCAAGCAAAGGCTATAACCAAATACCTTATAAGGGAGGGATTCCCTTTATTCAAGTGCAAATTAATTTATCTAAGTGTGGCAAGCTTAGTGGCGTCTCCAAACTAGCAAATATCATCAAAATTTCATCCTTTGAGTTACCTAAGGCATGGTTCTATCGGATTTAGCGGCTGAACTTGGAAGGGATTTGTTCTAATAAATCATTGATTAGCAGTTCTTGGGGCTTAGAACGAATATAGAGGTTTACTTGGTTTAATCAAATAAGTGGGTTCCTTATTATTTGGTATCAGAGCTCGGGGTTCTAAGGTTTAATTTCTTATCTTTTATATTATTTTCATTGAATTATTAGCTTAGTTTCCATTATTGTCAAGTTTCGGCCATGGGTATTTGACTCGCACATTTCGACTATTTTTAAATCTTGTGCTTTTTTCTTGTTGATTTGTGATCAGTATAGCATGGTTAACAATCTGTCATTGAGTACTTCTGATTGATCATTAATATTTCATCCACATGTAAGATCTATCAAGAGGTGTCAATGGTAACCGTAAATTGGTATGATCATTTCTGCTGATGATCATACTACACGCCCTAGTGTTGATGCGACATCTCGTGCGAAAGATGAAGACTAAATTATTTTAGAAATTTATATCTATGGTCTCAAATTTTATGTCCATCTCAAAATTAAAAAAAAGAAAGATTAGTAATAACAAGAAAGTAAAATAAATATTAGTAATAAAAAGAAAGTAAAATAAATATGTAAATCATCACAATCGTTTACTCTCGATTGATATCACTCCACTCGTGTTTGCACTTTATTGGCTTTTACCCGATATTGTGCTCACACTCATTGCCTTTTACCACTCTTGAGTTCTTCCTCTAATTCAAATACAAATCAAGACTCAATCTAAGAATACACAATCAAAGTGTAATCCTTATGCCGTCATTAAATTTCTAGAATAAATAGTGCATATAGGGCAGATGGAATAATGTGAATAAGAATAATAATCACAAAGACTCAATCAAAGAGACCTAAAGCTAGAGTGCTCAATAAGAAAAAAAGATGAGTTAGCTAAATGTATAAACAAGCAAACAAACACTCAATATGATACTTAGCAAATCTTGTGATCACTCATATTATTTTTATTTCTTTTTATTTCTTTTTTTTCTCACTCTTTTTTTTTTGTCTCACACATTTACAAATGTATGTATAAGCAACTCAAATGCAATGTAACACACCCAATGCCAATTCGACAATTATAATTTTGTAGCTTTTCAAGCTCAATTACAATGTAAATCACTAGTACTCAATTCGGCAATGTGCTAAAGTTTTCATTTCCATTTGCAAATGTGTATTAAGCAAACTAGTAACAATGCAACTAGATGTAACCAAATTCGGCTAAGCTCAATTACAATGTAACTAATTTTTTTTTTCAAGTAGCTAAATGACAAAGGTGTTTGCCTATTCAAATAGCTCAATTTCAATGATTATAAAGCATTTTCAATGTCAAGCTCATTATTATGTTATTGCCTCTTCACAAAAAACAACAATATTTTCAAGAGGTGGCAAGTGAATTTTGCTAAGTTGCCCATGGCCTTATGCAATTTTGGTGCACTTACACTTGATTCACCAATATTACAACACAATTCATCAAGAATACATTAATATAACTCACGAAGTTATGCAAATTTGATGCATTCAACTTTGTTTCATCACTCACTCAATCACATTCATCAATAATACACTCGAACACTTTTTCTTTTACCCACTTCACTCAATCTCACAAGATTGCACCAAGAACACCAATAATGCAAACATGCAAGCTCATGCAACAAGCTAGAGTATTAATGCACAATCTAATTTTTCAAGGATGATATGAACAATACCTAATGAAACAAGATTAATTGAATGTATTCAACAAAAGCAACACAAGATATGTCAATAATTTCACTTAGGTCGAATCTTACCGGAGTTCTTTTTTTTTTTTTTAACACAAATAACTTACTAACAATGTTAATCAAGATCTAATAACATACAATCAACAACTAAACACAAAATTTAAACAAAGAACACAAAATCCTCAAATTGACCCAAATGACCGAAACCTACACATAGTGAAATATTCATGATCAATCAAAAGTACTCAATGACATATTGTTAAACATGCTATATTGATCACAAATCAATAAGAAACGAGAAAAAAAGATTCAACAATGGCCGAAATAGCTGAGTCAAATACCCATGGCCGAAATTTAACAATAATAGAAATTAAGCTAATAACTCAATGAAAAACAACATAAATGATAAGAAATCAGACTTTAAAACCCTAAGCTAACGACAATTCCTTCTACTTTTCATTATGAGTTCCTCTTTGTCTCTGATTGATTCTTCGGTCCTCTTCATCAGTGTTACCAACTCCCTTTATATTCGTCTTGATCGTCATAACCACCCCTTATGACTTGCTCAAATCCTACCTCTCTTACGCAGTCGTGGACTGCTCCAATTTATTGATGGCACCAGTACTTACCTTCTTTCTTATCTCACAGACACTGCTGGCAAGCTCATATACACCATCAATCCTGCCTATAAATCCTGGATTCAGAATGATCAACTTGTTCTCTCATAGATTAATGGCTCTCTATCTCCATCTTTGCTCAATACAATTTCTCGATACTCCTTTGCGCGTGCAGTCTATTCCTCTCTAGATGATCATTTTTCCTTTCAAAAATCATTATGGTATCGTAGAACTGTGCACAGAACTTGTCACCACTACCCGAGGTGATCTTTCCATCTCTAATTTTTTTGGGATAAAATCTATACTATTACAGATAATCTTGCTCTCTCTGGTAGTCCAATTATTGATATAGAGTTGGTTTCCATCAGTATAAGTAATGTGGGTCCTTCATATGAGAATACATGCAATAGCATCAGTTCAGACTCGTGAGACTCCTATTAGTTATTCAAGTCTCGAAGCTTTACTACTCAGTGTTGAATGTCATCTTACATCCTCTAAACATCTGCATTCTTCTGTTGATTACACCCAATGACTCTCCAACTCACTGTAATTCTTTCCCATCCAATGACCACTCGAGCATGATCTGGTATAGTGAAACCAAACCCAAAGCATGCAGCTTTAACCACTACTAATAATGAGGCTGTTGAGCATTTCGAACAATGGATGTCGAATTCAATGCTCTATAACATTTTGAAACTTGGGAGCTCGTACCTCCAAATCCCTCTTATAATATTCTGTCGGATAAATGGGTGTATCGTATTAAGCAGAAATTGGATGGTAGCATTGAGTGCTATCAAACATATCAAAAATCATCTAATTATCCTTGAGGCATATTATCTTTATCCAGAAAGTTGGCCTTATCATTATCACACTCATGCAAGTTGATAGGACGAGAGCGGACTGCATGCTTGGAGAATAAATATCTGAAGCAAGATGTTGACAGTCCTTGTAGGGGTTTTATGGCGAAAATCCGGTAACGTAGCGGAAACGTGGAAAATCAAAATATTCCTATAGAGATTTGACGTTTATATCTATATCTCTGGGATAATCCGGATACCTATGACGGAGGGATTATACGTATGCAATGATCTCGACCTGTATGATTCAGCGAGTTTATCAGTGGTCGTCATAATTTACGGGTGGGTGAATTATGGACATGAAATTGGATTTCATGACGAATATGCCTGAATCTAGAGAGTTTCACTAATGAAATATACTAGTAGAGTACTAGGGCAACTGTTATGAATAATACTGATTATTTATAACTTGTTTAATGGTTAAACGAAAAATACATGCAATCAGGACATGATCGTCATTCCCGAATTAATGTGTATTCGTATTTAATATTTGATATTATTAAATACACATTAATTAAATATCAAATTGTGATGTTTGACATATATCATTAATATATGTATTTGAGATTTTTAATGTAAATATTATATATATATTAAATATATTTATATTTATTATTTAATTATTTAATTTTTAAATAATTAAATTAATTAATATTACAAATATCTTAAATAATGATTTATGCTTTTTAATGGCTTGTTTTCATTGGTCCATTTGTGTATTTACTTTATTAAAGTTAAATGTTAACTTTATTAAAGTAAAATGTGGACAAATGAAAATAGAACAAAAATAAATTAATTATTATTATTTTTTTATCATTATTTTCGGTCATAATGGAAAATTGATACAAAATTGTTTTGTTTCATTTTTTCAAACACTCACACAAGTTTTACAAAATAATTACAAAGAAAAGGTTGAGAGAAAAATGAAGAAAAAGAGAAAAAAAACTCAATCAAAACTTGGAATTTGTAAGTTTTTCTTAACTTTCTTCAACTAGAAAATTGTTTCCATGTATCTAGGCTTCAAATTGTGATGCTTATAATTTTCTCTACTATTTTATGTATGTAATTACATGGTTGTAAACTTGTTTGAAAGATGAGCATGTGTGTTAATTAAAGATTGAATGAAATTATTCATTTAGTAATCTTTAAACCATTTGATGGTGATATTGTCATTCTAGAGTTGCTTAGTCATTCATAAATGACCTAGAATTGTTCTTGAGTTGTTTCATGATAGTGAGACTTGATTGGTGTGGTATTGGATTGATTAAAGTGTTGAATTTTATCAATTTAATGTAAATTGTGCAATTGGAGTAATTTGAGAAATTAGGGTTCTTAACTTAATCCAATTTTGGGGATTTTCATATATGTTGCATATTCTGATGTATATATGATGTATATCAAATTTGGGATTAATTGGATTTGATCTTGACATATTTTGAACATTTGGGGCTAGATCGTAATTAATGGAAAAGTTGGGACCCTCTCGGTAATTTGAATAAATTGAGGGGTTTGAGTTGAAAATTCTATTTTCATGTTTTGAACATGTTAAGAATCATTTTAGAAATGATTTGGAATCATCTAAAATTATATTTGACAATTTTAGGACAAAAATGTAAAATTTGCAAATTGTAGGGGCAATTCAGCAATTAATGATAAATCTGATTTTTCAGATAAAAATTCAGTTTTTATTTATTGAGTAATTAGAATAAATTGGTTTATTTTAATTTCCCAAGAAAAATATTAATCATAAATTATTTCAGAGTGAAAATACGCGAAAACGGTGAAAAACGGCGTTACCGGGTAACGGCTGCCCAAACAGTGAATTGGGCACTGTTTGAGCAGCCCACGAACTGTCCAAATATTTTTGGGGCTGACCTGTGCAGTATCCATGAGCATTGGTCGGACGGTTCGGCCGGAAACGCGTTTTATGCTATTTTGTGGAAAAATATTTTCGTAAACGTTTTGCGGTGTTTCTATATTATTTATGTCGTTATATGATATCGAATAAATATATTTAGGTGAAATATGAATGAATTATTAATATTTGATATTGAATAATTTATTCGTAAGTTTAAAAATTTTAAACTACAATTTCGCCCGAACAACGCTTCTTCTGATGCGCCTCCCTGATTTGACCCCTATAGTTGGTTTACCATCCATTAAGAATCTTTGGTGATTCGTTCAATGTTTATCCGCTATAAACACCTACACGTCTATACGAGTCTCCAAGACTCATGGTTCATTGAGAAACTATTGGAATCATATAGTCCAGTATACGACATGTACCGGTCTCAACAGGTTTACTTTACTGACCAAGTAGTGTAAACCTTGACCAGGAACTGTCTGAGAATGACAACGTCATGATACAACTCAATATCAGTTGCGACGCTTTTGTAACTGCATCATGACTAATCATTCTAAGGTCAATTATGTATTTAGCATATAAAAAGATATATTATATTACATAAACTGCTTATTTTGTTCATAATAAAAAGTTTACAATAATATTTACAAGGAAATACAACTGGGAATTGGCGCTCTGAGCACCAACCCCAAAAAAACTCCCACTTACTCTAGTGCCAATAACGATTGTATCTAATACCCATCGACTCCACATGTTTATCAAATAACTTCGGAGGTATGGCCTTCGTAAGCGGGTCTGCTACATTATCTTCACTCGGTACCTTGCACACGACAATATCCCATCGCGACACAATCTCTCGAATGATGTGGTACTTGCGTTCCACATGCTTCGACTTTTGATGTGCCATCGGTTCCTTTGCTTGCACAATGGCTCCAGTATTATCATGGTATAACCGAATCACATTCTCGATACTTGGGACCACTCCCAATTCTGTGATAAAGTTCATAATCCATACAGCTTCCTTTGCAGCTTCAGAAGCTGCAATGTATTTCACCTATGTGGTGGAATCTGCTGTTGACCCATGTTTGGAACTCTTACAGCAAACTGCACCTATGTTAAGGGTAAAGACGAATCCAGATGTAGACTTTCTATCATCGGGATCCGATTGGAAGTCGGAATCCGTATACCCATTAACTTGCAGTTCACTTCCTCCATAAATAATCAACTTATCCTTAGTACCTTTAAGATACTTCAGGATATGTTTAATGGTCATCCAATTGTCATTTCCTAGATTGGACTGATATCTACTAGTTACGCTAACAGTGAAACTGATATCAGGCCTAGTACATAACATGGCATACATTATGCTACCCAAAAACAAAGCATAAGGTTGGTTAGACATTCTAACCTTATCATCTTCTGTTTGTAGACTCATCTTCTTTGAAAGATGAATCTCATATCTGAACGGTATATTTGATGTCTTAGAGTTACCAAAATTATACCGTTCCAAGATCTTATCTATGTACGTTAATTGGGATAACCCAATCAGCTTCCTTTATATATCTTTATAGAGTTTTATGCCTAAAACATAGGAAGCTTTTCTCAGGTCCTTCATGGAGAAATTCTTACAGAGGTAAGCTTAGACGTCTTGCATCATCCTTATATCATTCCCAATGGTTAGGATGTCGTCAACATAGAGGACTAAAAATACCACCATGCTCCCACTGGTCTTCTGATACACACAGGATTCTTCCGAATTCTTGAGAAAACCAGACAAACTAATAATCTCGTCGAATTGAAGATTCCAACTTCGTGAAGATTGTTTAAGTCCATAAATGGACTTCTTAAGCTTACATACCATACCCGAGTTCTCACTGGACGCAAAACCTTCCGGCTGTTCCATATAGATTTCTTCATCAAGAAATCTATTTAGAAAAGCCGTTTTGACATTCATTTACCAAATCTCGTAATCATGATACGCAGCTATAGAAAGCAAAATCCTAATAGACTTAAGCATTGCTACTGGCGAAAAAGTTTCATCGTAGTCGACGCCAAGTCGCTGCGTGTAACCTTTTGCTACCAGTCGGGCCTTATAGGTTTCAACCTTTCCATCAGGCCCACGCTTCTTTTTGTAAACCCATTTACAACCGATATGAACAATTCCTTCGGGAAGTGAAACCAATACCCAAACTTGATTCTCATGCATTGAGTCTAACTCAGATTTCATGGCATTTTGCCATTTCACGGAGTCAATGTCCAACATCGATTCTCTATAGGTAAAAGGATCAGTCTCTTCAACTAAGAGAACATCGAGACTCTTTTCTTGTATCAAATACAAGCGTTCAGGAGGTCTAGATATCATTTGTGACCTACGGAGTGTGTGTGTTGAAGGTTCTTCATCTACTTGAACTTCATGTTCCTCTGTTTGTTCGTTGTTTTCAGGTTGGACTTCATCAAGTTCAACATGTCTATGATTACCACCTTCTGACGAAAATTCTACCTCTAGAAATTTTACGAAGCGAGCTACGAACACATTTCGATGCTCGGTATCATAGAATAAATATCCTTTCATATTCGAAGGATATCCAACAAACCTAATCTGTTGCCATTGAGGCGAAAGCTTATCTTGCTGAGCCATCCTGACATAGGCATGACAACCCCAAACCTTAATAAAATTAAGATTTGGTCTCTTATCGGTCCATATCTCATATGGAGTCGTAGGAACAGATTTTGAAGGAATCTTATTCAAAAAATGTGCAGCTGTTAAAAGAGAGTAGCCTCATAAGTAATAGGGCAAATCTGTAAAACTCAACATAGATCGGACAATATCCAATAAAGTCTGATTTCTCCTTTCAGACACTTCATTGTGCTTTGGAGTACCTGGAGGAGTATATTGAGCGAGAATTCCATTCTCTTTCATATAATCCATGAACTCACTGCTCATTTATTCACCGCGTCGATCAGATCAAAGGCATTTAATGTTAGGGTTGGTGCTTGGAGTGCGAATCCAGATCATATTTATATTCGATTCAGGAATACGAAGAATGCCTTTTTCCATAATATTATTTATTTAATGGTAGCACCTCTTGTCTTTTATATACATATTCGATCTAATTACGATTAGATATCTAATTATGATTAGATTGAAACTAAATCTGATTTAGTGATACGTGTATATTAGACAAAGACCCTAGGATTTACAACGTAGTGCGCAGTTACAACGTAGTTTGTAATTGACATTGAGAAGCGTCACTATAAGTTGTATATCCTTATGTAGGCATTGCATTTTTGCATGTGAAACCCGATGATGAGTCTCATTTGGAGGCACTACCTTTTGAGTCACGAAAGCCGCGGGAAACGGATATCGGAAATGGAAATTCAAAATAAACAAGGTTCACTGTTTTCGTTCGTGTATGCGTTCGAACGGCAAACAGATTGCGGGTGTTCGTGTCACGTTCGAGGAAGCGTTCGAACGGTGTCGGTAATTCTGGTTTTGCTGCTAGCCTCACACCCCAGCCCTTTTAGCTCCCCAAAGCCCATAAAACACATCCCAAATTAAATAAATAAATATTAATTTAAACATTAAACATTAAATAAAATATTTAAACCATTTACCAATTAAATAAAACATTTACCAAACTTAAACTAAAATCATGCCTAATTTAAATAATTTGAATATATTATATACTAAAACTAAAAAGAAGATATACCTAATTAAAATCAATCCTAACCAATTTAAAATAGTTGACTTCCTAATTTAAAATATTTTGTCCCCCCTCAATCTTGTGTATACCATCCTTAGGACTCATAATTTGGAAACTAGATCTCTTCCTTGTGAGACAAGGGCAAACCCTAGCTCTCTTCTATATAAACATGCATTAACCTAGCCACACCATCTCTCCACTCTCTCTAATACACGCCCAAGACAAAAAAAAACACTTGACATATACACAAAAAGAGAACAAAGAGCCCTAACCATCTCCTCCATAGCCGAATCCACCACAAGCAACTATCCTCCATAGCCGAATCCAAAACAAACCAAACTCACCCTTAGCCGAATCCAGAACACCAAAATCCTTCAAAGTCGAGACCACCACAAGCAATAACCCTCCTTAGCCGAATCAAAACACTCCCCTCCTTCACCGAGAACACATCCCCCCATACAGCCCTTACAATCACTGAAACACCCCCTAAAACACGCCTAAAACAGCCCTTGAATCACCTTAAAATAGCAGCCCAAATCCTCTTAAAACAGTCCCTAAAAACCTTAAAAACAGTAACATAAAACTGCATTCATAATCTTAAAAATAATCACACACAACTGCACTAAGAACCCACACAAACTTGGAACAGTTCATTGAAACATCAAAACAGGTGGCCTGAGCAGTGAGCAGCAAAACAGAGGCCGAACAGGAGCAGAACGGAGTTCGAACCGCAAGCAAAACAGCAAAGCAGTGAGCTAGGACGCTAAACCAGTGAACCGGAGAAGTTGAAGAGCTGTACCCTTCCGACGTCCGTGAAACGCAAGCCTGAAAGTTGGCAAAAAGGTTAGACCTGAGGGTATCTTTCACACTCGTTTTTTTTGTATTATTTATTAAATATTACATGCATGATTGTCATGTTGAAATGCATGTTGTGGCCCTAAAGGCCACCTTTGTGACACTACTTCGCCGCGCTGGACGAAGTGTGTTTGGGTTGAATGTACGTTCAATTGGGCATACGAAGTCCTACACTTTTGTTGTCTTTATTTCATGTGTTGTGATGTGACGCGCATGGGCTTAGTATGTTGGTCTAAAGATCCTCTCTTTGAGAGACCAAGAGCCCCAAAAGGCCACCTTTACGGCAGTACTTCACCGCGCCCCTTTATTTTGTTGTTTATGTATTGCGTCCCATTTCATGCATCAGGTCTGTTCCCGTTCGAACGCGTTTACGAACGCAACTCGAACGTGCATGCATTTTGCCTTATCATGCATCAGGTCTCATTTCCGTTCGAACACGTTCACGAACGCCATACGAACGTGAGCATTCTGTTTCATTTCCGTTCGAACGCGTTAACAAACGCCATACGAACGTGAGCATTCTGTTTCATTTCCGTTCGAACGCGTTATCAAACGCCATACGAACGTGAACCTTCTGTTTACCGTTCGAACGCGTTTACGAACGCTACACGAACGCGAACACACTGAACTGAGACATATTCATCACTTGCCATGTATAATTGTTTCTTAGATGATTTTTTTATGGAACCACACATAGTCATTCTTATCTTTGTGCACATAATAATGAAAAACATGTTTATTCCATTAGTTGCGTTATTTGCCTTAGTCTTGATTTAACGCATTACGATTCATATACCTATGCCATGATGACTTTGGAGTATTATTTCTTGTGATATATCGGATGGAAACCCAGACATAAATTCCGTAGCCGATTCCGAATGGACGGTAATGCGGTCTGTACTTGGGATACAATTCCACGTATCACTTGGAAAAGTGCTCACATGTATGCTTGTGCTTTTATTATGTATGCTTGTGTTTTTTCATGAATATGATATGCTGAATGAAGTTGTATGTTCGTTGTTACTTTGAGGTATTTTCAGGCATGTGTTCTTAGATGTGAGATATATGTGAAATGTATGTTTAAGTTTTATTTTGTACCTGTGAATTTAGAAGCATGATACTCTTGGAAATAAGTGCTACTTAAGCCTGATTAAATTATCACGTAAATCCTGTCATTACAAGTGACATAAGTAAGGGACCATTCCGAACCCAACGGTTTGAGGTCTTCCCTTGCGAGGGGTGAGTGCGGCCTTAAATCTCATTTTCCCGGTTCACACCGGGTGGCGACTCCATTATTCTCCGGTTTAGTCCCCCGTGGCTACTCCGTACTCCCGACCGGGCCGCGAGCCCGGGACAGCATGCGTCGCCCAGTTCCCGTGTTCCCACAGTCTGGCGACTCCACTGGAATAGAGAATCGGCCCCGAAATATTATCTTGTGATGTTTGGATTTATGTTTTAATTGACCGTGTCTATAGTGGATAAAGTGAGGGTTTAATCAAAGGCATTTTAAGGCTAGGTAATGGTTTGGTGTCTTCCTTCATTCACTACCTTTCTAGAAGGAAAAGCTGTGAAGGCACCTAGATCACCATCTACTCGTAGCCTATTGTGATGGACTAATTTGGAGGACTCGTTGTTTATTCCTGACACCAAGCGATAAGAGCCTAAGAGGCTTGGGTATTTAAGTCAGCCTCGCTCCACCTTCCCTCTGGGGGATCTACAACGGGAAATCCATTTGACAGTCCGTCACACACCATAGCTCATTGGCACGTACCTTAGTGTATAAAAAAGGGTGCGCTCACTTGGTTGCTCGAACCCTTGAGTGGGGAGACCTAGTTGTGGGCCATCATTCGCCGGTAAGAGCCTTTGTCTATACTCTTGCTAACCCACCCATAGACCGGGTTGGCTAAAGTAACAATTATTTCCTTGAATATGTGCTTGTGGACCATCCTCATTTGGATGCAGTTGGACTATTGTCAGAAATGCGGGCTTGCTGGGCCATTTAAACTGGGGCAAGTTCACACCTTATGACTATTAGGCCAAAAACTTCTGAAATGTTGATAGGCCATTATTGTAGAAATTATTATGTCATGTTTGCATCATCTTTCTTCTATGCTTGTGTTTGGGAACATCGTTGTTTGGATCCATTTGGACCATTTATCATGGGATATGGGCTTGTTGGGCCATTTAAACTGGGACAAGAACGTATTTCATGACTATTGGGCCAAAGGCTTCTAAGTGATTGATAGGCCACTTTGTGATTGTGTTCGGAACGTTACCATTTGGGTTTAGTCGGGCACCTTGTCATGAGATGTGAACTCATTGGGCCATTTAAACTGGGATGGGTTCACTCCTATGACAATTAGCCCGAAAGATTCTAAAATGATAACGGGTCGATTTGCTTGAGAGTTATAATTGATTTAGTATGTTATATATGTTACATGCATCTCCCGTGGTGTGGTACCACAGCTTGGAGAAGAAAGTAAAGGAAGATTGGAGGGAGTTAGCTGATGCTTTCCTGAAGCAGTATGTCACTGACCTAGAGATCGATCTGTCACTCCGCGATCTGGAGAATGTTAAACAGAAATCGGAGGAGAGTTTTAAGGAGTACGTGGACCGATGGAGGGGTCAGTTGTTGAAAATGCAGACTAGGCCCTCAGAGAAGGACCAGATTAAAATGATCATCAAGGGCACCAAGCCCTCCATCTATGGGAAGCTGATGAGGATGACCTCCATGATTACTGATTTTCGGCAGTTGAGGGAAACTGTCATGGACATTGAGGAAGAAGAGGCCGAGAATAGAAAATTCTATGGTCTGAACAGGAGGCCCATTGGGGGAACATCGGGAGCAAAACCCGTTTCTGCTGAGATTGCCGCTATCCGGAACCGGCAGTTTTCTAACTTGGGAAGGCCCCTGTCAAAAGTGCTAGAGAAACTGAAGAGGCAAGGGCTTTTAAAGCCTTTAGAAGCCAAACCTATCCCAAACCCACCACCACCACATATCAATCTCAACATTTACTGTTATTTCCATCAGCAGAAGGGCCATGACACTGACAACTGTGCCCGACTGCGCCACGAGATCCAAGACCTCATTGACTCCAAAAAGATACATGACCCCGAAACCGAACAACCAGACACAAACAGAAACCCTTTACCCAATTACCGAGCAGTACCCCCACCAATCTACATGATCAATTCTGGCCTCCCAGAAGACCTTGTCCTAAAATCCTTCCACCCTCAAGCCTTTTGCCTTGGAATCTGGGATAGTACTAGTGAAGATGAGGCAGAGCAGGGGAAAAGCTTTTGGCTTGATTTCTCTAGCAGTGATGAGGAAGAAGTAAGGGGAATGACGTGTAGCGGTCTCTTTTACAATGATATGGCGGAGAAGGGTAATGGAGTTTTGACAGATGGTAGAGAAGTGGTTGAGACTGCAGAAAATACTGAGGGGGATATAATGCTGAGGCAATTGAGGAAGACTAGAGCACAAGTGAGTATCTGGGAACTGTTATGTGAATCCCGAGAGCATAGACAGGCCATGGTTGAGGCCTTGAGCAAAATTGTGGTACCAGAAGACGCCAACCCTGAAATGTTTGTTGGGTCAGTTCAGAAAGAAGCTTTGCAGATATCTTTTTCTGAGGATGAACTCCCGCCGGAGGGGAGGAATCATAATAGGCCTTTATTTATCAGGGCCGAAGTGAGGGGCAAGAAAACTTCATGTGTAATGGTGGATGACGGTTCGTCCATCAATGTGTGCCCGTTGAAAATTCTGGCAAGATTAGGTATGAAAGCAACAGACTTGGACCCCTCCAGTATGACCATTAAGGCTTATGATGATAGTAAAAGGGGAGTTGAGGGTACCTTTGTGGCTATGGTCAAGGTAGGACCGATTGAAGATGAGGTTGAGTTCACAGTGCTGGACATCCCAACCAATTTTGCCTTATTGTTGGGAAGGCCTTGGTTTCACAAACTTGGGGGCGTGCATTCCACTTTGCATCAGATGATCAAGTTCCCGTATGAGGGAGAAGTTGTTACTATCCGGGCTGAGGTAGATAATGCCGTTGCTGCCTTGGAGATACAACCTTTCACAAGGTTTCAGGTGTCAGCTACTTTTGAGGAATGGGTGGATCCTAGGGTGGCTAGGATTATGGAGAAAATGAAGTTTGAACCGGGTGAAGGTTCAAAATTGCCAGATTTCAGAGGACAGACCACTCGGAAAGGTTTGGGGTATAAGTCTGATGAAGAAAAACCAAAGGTCAAGAAAAAGAGCCTGAAACTGATGGAATGTTTTGTGAAAGCTTCAGGATATCAAGGGGAGCCTGAACCTGTGGAAGTTAATGGAATAGTGGTACCGGGATTTGAGATCTTCCAGGATTTGTTGGGTGAGAAACCGCTGGTTAAAGAAGTTGTGGAAGCAAAGAATTGGGGAAAAAAATTGATGAAGTTTTAAAGCCTGACTCTGGCAGAGGACGAAAAGCCTTAGGAAGATCTGGTTGCAGAGGAAGAAGTGTCTATAGATGATGCAGACATTTACCTTCCTGATTTGTTTGAATGTACTTCCGCATTATCCAATAATAAAGACATTTCTTTTGCTTACTTGCCTGAGTCATTTCCATTTGCTCTGCACGAATCAAGCATATTTGATATCAGTTCGGCCAGAACTACTGCATTTAACTTGGGTACACTTGAGAACCCCAAGGAAATTCTGATTGCAAATGAAGTAACCTCCGAAGAGAGGGAGAAACTAGAAGAAGTGTTGGTCAGATATGCCAAAGTGTTTGCTTGGTCTTATAAGGACATGCCTGGGGTAGACAGAAATATTGCCCAACACACGATACCAACTTATCCGAATATGAGGCCAGTAAAACAGAAACTCCGACGGATGCGACCAGAATGGGCTGAGAAAGTCAGAGAGGAAGTTAAGAAACAGATAAATGTGGGGTTCTTGGAAGTAGTAAAATATCCCGAGTGGTTGGCTAATATAGTACCGGTGCCGAAGAAAGACGGGAAGGTCAGAATGTGTGTAGACTACAGAGATCTCAACAAGGCTTGTCCGAATGATGATTTTCCTCTGCCGCATATAGATGTTTTGGTTGATAGTGCGGCTTTATCTGCTATGTATTCATTTGCAGATGGGTTTTCAGGTTACAATCAGGTTCTCATGGCTGAGGAAGATAAACATAAGACTGCATTTATTACTGAGTGGGGTACTTATTGTTACAAGGTAATGCCGTTTGGGCTTAAGAATGCAGGAGCTACTTATCAGCGGATGGCCACTACATTATTCCACGACTTGATGCACAAAGAGATTGAGGTATATGTGGATGACATGATGGTGAAATCAGAGACAAGGGTTGGGAATATTGAAGCACTGGAAAGGTTCCTTCAGAAAGTTGACAGATACAACCTGCGGCTAAATCCCAAGAAATGTGTGTTTGTGGTGACATCAGGGAAATTGCTTGGTCATACAGTGGGGATGGGTGGAATAGAGGTAGACTCCGAAAAGATCAAGGCAATCACAGAAATACCTGCACCGAAGACAGAGAAAGAAGTCAGAGCATTCTTGGGGAAGATTCAGTACATCAGTCGATTCATTGCTAAGTTGACATCGGTATGTGAGCCTATCTTCAAACTGTTGAGAAAAGATCAGCCGGTGAAATGGAATGAACAGTGTCAGACAGCCTTCAACAGAATCAGAGAGTACTTGGTAAAGCCACCTGTATTGAAACCTCCGAGACGGGCAGACCTTTGATATTGTATTTGGCTATAGAATCAGAAGCACTGTGGGCTATGATGGTACAGGCAGATGAGACAGGGGTAGAACATGCAGTCTATTATCTGAGTAAGAAGATGCTCCCGTATGAGGCTCGATATCAGGAAGTTGAGAAGATCTGTCTTGCAGTGGTATGGGCTTCCAGAAAATTGCGACATTACTTCCAGTCATACAAGATCCAGGTAGTGCCAAAGGAGAATCCTCTGAAGTATCTTCATTCGGTGCCTTCACTAGTGGGAAAGTTGGGCAGATGGTTGGTATTGCTGACAGAGTTTGACATTGAATATCTCACCTCCAAAGTGATCAAAGGGCGAGCAGTAGCGGAGTTTCTGGCAATGCAACCTGTTGAGGGGGATCAGTATAAGTTTGAATTTCCAGATGAAGAGATCCAAGCAATAACAGTTCAGAGATGGAAGATGTATTTCGACGGAGCAGTGAATTACAAGGGAGCTGGAATTGGAATCGTGATAGTGACCCCCGAAGGGGAGACTTTGCCTTTAGCCAAGAGGTTGACATTCAGAGTGACTAATAACATGGCCGAGTATGAAGCATGTGCTTTTGGTTTGATAGCATTGATAGCCTTAAAGGCCGGGAGTGTGGAAGTCTACGGAGATTCTATGTTGGTAGTCCAACAGATGCGAGGAGAATGAGAATTGAAAGAAGAACGGTTGAAACCTTACCTTTTTCACCTCAGAAAGTTGGCACAGGTTATCCCCGAGTGTAAGTTTCAGCACTTACCGAGAGAAGAGAATCAGATGGCAGATGCATTGGCTACACTTGCAGCAACTTGGGAAAATCCAGAAAAGTTAGTGATGAGACCGTTGATACTGACAACAGCGAGCAGACCTGTTTATGAGATAGAAAGAATTCTGGGAGTTGAGGTCGATGATGGTAAACCTTGGTATTATGACATCCAGAGGTATCTGGAATATGGTGAACTCCCGGAAGGAGCAGGCAGAAAAGACAGAATAGCCATTCAGAAGTTGGCTTCCCAGTATGTGATCTTAAAGGGGGAACTGTACAAAAGGCAAGCAAACGGCATTCAGTTGAAATGTTTGAGAAAAGAAGAAGCTCAGAAAGTGATGGAAGAGGTACATGCCGGGGTATGTGGTCCGCACATGAATGGGTTGAACTTGTCCCGCAAGATAGTGAGACAAGGGTTTTATTGGTCGACTATGGAGACAGACTGCGCAAGGATAGTAAAGCACTGTCACGACTGTCAGATACATGGCAATCTGAGTCATCTGCCACATACAGAGTTGCACGGGCTGTCAGAGCCATGGCCGTTCTCAGCATGGGGGATCGACATGATCGGAGAAATTCGACCGAATGCATCTAATGGGCATCGCTTCATAATAGTAGCAGTGGATTACTTCTCAAAATGGGTAGAAGCTGAGTCGTTCCGGAACGTTACAGCAAAACAGATGGCCAAGTTCATAGCACGGAACCTCATTTGTCGGTATGGTATGCCGCACCACGTGGTCACGGACAATGGGGTACAGTTTCAAGGAGAGACAAAGGCAATGCTACAAAGGTACGGGATAGGCCATCATAAGTCATCACTTACAGGCCACAAGCGAATGGGGCAGTTGAGGCAGCCAACAAGACTGTAAAGACAATTCTGGCTAAGATGACAGAGAACTGCAGGGATTGGGCTGAGAAACTACCGTATGCCTTGTGGGGGTACAGAACGTCAGTCAGAACAGCAACAGGTGCAACACCTTACTCTTTAGTGTACGGGATGGAAGCGGTACTGCCGGTGGAAATGGAAATACAGTCTATGAGGGTATTAGCAGAGACAGAGTTACCTGAGTCAGAATGGGCCGCACAGAGATTTGATCAGTTAGCACTTTTGGATGAGAAAAGGATAAGAGCCTTACATCACATGCAGTTGTATCAGAAGAGACTGGCCCGGGCCTTCAACAAGAAAGTACGTCCCACAAAGATCAGAAAGGGTGATTTGGTACTTAAGCAGTCGAGGCCGTCGACGACAGATCCAAGAGGGAAATTCAGGCCTAACTGGGAAAGACCTTACATCGTTCAGAAAGTCATGGGAAATGGAGCAGTGAAGTTGTCAGACCTCGAGGGAAATGAATTCACAGAACCAATAAATTTTGACAGGTTGAAGTTGTACTTTGCTTGAGAAGACTTGGTCGCCAGTGGAAGACCTAACCCAACGGAATAAGAAAACTCCTGCATACATGCATACACGTAACCTATATTGCATATTTTTGTGTTTGTTCTGTTTTGTGTAAACAGGTGTTAAAGACGGAAAAGAGCGAGCAGTAAGCCAATCAGAGATAGTAAAAGCACAGTATTTGATCTGGGCAGTAATCTGAAGATTGAGGTCCCAATGAAGTTAAGTTCCGGGTATGGGTCTCGGAGGGCGAAGTCCACATCACATCATATCAGCTTGGGGGCGAGGCCCATATCGGCTGAGGAGCGAGGCTCCACATCACATTATATCAGCTTGGGGGCGAAGCCCATATCGGCTGAGGAGCGAGGCTCCACATTGTACCGGCTGGGGGCGAGGCCCATATCGGCTGAGGAGCGAGGCTCCACATCACATTATATCAGCTTGGGGGCGAAACCCATATCGACTGAGGAGCGAGGCTCCACATTGTACCAGCTTGGGGGCGAGGCCCATATCGGCTGGGGAGCGAGGCTCCACATCATATTATATCAGCTTGGGGGCGAAGCCCATATCGGCTGAGGAGCGAGGCTCCACATTGTACCAGCTTGGGGGCGAGGCCCATATCGGCTGGGGAGCGAGGCTCCACATCACATCATATCAGCTTGGGGGCGAAGCCCATATCGGTTGAGGAGCGAGGCTCCACATTGTACCAGCTTGGGGGCGAGGCCCATATCGGCTGGGGAGCGAGGCTCCACATCACATCATGTCAGCTTGGGGGCGAAGCCCATATCGGCTGAGGAGCGAAGCTCCACATCACATCATTTTGCGGGCAAGGCCCACATCATCAGCAGTATCGAGATGCGTCTCAGGATCGAGGTCCACTGCATTATCAGCTCAGCTTGAGACAGCTAGCTAGCCAGGTAAGTAAAAAAAAATGCATTGCATAGACTTTGATAGGACTGTCACTGCCACACACTGCACAAGCCCCATCAAAGTGGGGGCGACTGTAGGCATTGCATTTTTGCATGTGAAACCCGATGATGAGTCTCATTTGGAGGCACTACCTTTTGAGTCACGAAAGCCGCGGGAAACGGATATCGGAAGGGGAAATTCAGAATAAACAAGGTTCACTGTTTTCGTTCGTGCTGCGTTCGTGTATGCGTTCGAACGGAAAACAGATTGCGGGCGTTCGTGTCGCGTTCGAGGAAGCGTTCGAACGGTGTCGGTAATTCTGGTTTTGCTGCTAGCCTCACACCCCAGCCCATTTAGCTCCCCAAAGCCCATAAAACACATCCCAAATTAAATAAATAAATATTAATTTAAACATTAAACATTAAATAAAATATTTAAACCATTTACCAATTAAATAAAACATTTACCAAACTTAAACTAAAATCATGCCTAATTTAAATAATTTGAATATATTATATACTAAAACTAAAAAGAAGATATACCTAATTAAAATCAATCCTAACCAATTTAAAATAGTTGACTTCCTAATTTAAAATATTTTGTCCCCCCTCAATCTTGTGTATACCATCCTTAGGACTCATAATTTGGAAACTAGATCTCTTCCTTGTGAGACAAGGGCAAACCCTAGCTCTCTTCTATATAAACATGCATTAACCTAGCCACACCATCTCTCGACTCTCTCTAATACACGCCCAAGACAAAAAAAAAACACTTGACATATACACAAAAAGAGAACAAAGAGCCCTAACCATCTCCTCCATAGCCGAATCCACCACAAGCAACTATCCTCCATAGCCGAATCCAAAACAAACCAAACTCACCCTTAGCCGAATCCAGAACACCAAAATCCTTCAAAGTCGAGACCACCACACCCTTAGCCGAATCCAGAACACCAAAATCCTTCAAAGTCGAGACCACCACAAGCAATAACCCTCCTTAGCCGAATCAAAACACTCCCCTCCTTCACCGAGAACACATCCCCCCATACAGCCCTTACAATCACTGAAACACTCCCTAAAACACGCCTAAAACAGCCATTGAATCACCTTAAAACAGCAGCCCAAATCCTCTTAAAACAGTCCCTAAAAACCTTAAAAACAGTAACATAAAACTGCATTCATAATCTTAAAAATAATCACACACAACTGCACTAAGAACCCACACAAACTTGGAACAGTTCATTGAAACATCAAAACAGGTGGCCTGAGCAGTGAGCAGCAAAACAGAGGCCGAACAGGAGCAGAACGGAGTTCGAACCGCAAGCAAAACAGCAAAGCAGTGAGCTAGGACGCTAAACCAGTGAACCGGAGAAGTTGAGGAGCTGTACCCTTCCGACGTCCGTGAAACGCAAGCCTGAAAGTTGGCAAAAAGGTTAGACCTGAGGGTATCTTTCACACTCGTTTTTTTTGTATTATTTATTAAATATTACATGCATGATTGTCATGTTGAAATGCATGTTGTGGCCCTTGAGTAGATAAATATGCATGAATTATGAGATGTAGTATGTTGTGGCTGTGGAATAAAATGAGAGGCGTGTCAACTCTCGCGGTATATCGGATGGAAACCCGGACATAAATTTCATAGCCGATTCCGAATGGACGGTAATATGATCTGTACTCGGGACACAACTCCACGTACCGCTTGAGTAAACGACACCCCCTTTTGTTTTGTGTTGCTTTTATTTATTTTTCGTCACTTGAATTATGTATGTTGTTTATTTATGCATGATTCAATCGAGCGCATGGGCTTAGTAAGTGGAATGAAAGATCCCCTATGGGGAGGGGTTAAATCCCTTTACCACGATGCTTTGCCGCGCCGGTTGATGTGTGTTTGGATTGGATGTAAGATGTGTTCAATCGGGCATACTTGGTTTTGATATGATTGGCTCTATTTTTTTGTATATATGATGCGATCGAGCGCATGGGCTTAGTGAGTTAGTCCAAAGGTCCTCTATCTGAGAGACGAAGAGCCCTAAAGGCCACCTTTGTGACACTACATCGCCGCGCTGGACGAAGTGTGTTTGGGTTGAATGTACGTTCAATTGGGCATACGAAGTCCTACACTTTTGTTGTCTTTATTTCATGTGTTGTGATGTGACGCGCATGGGCTTAGTATGTTGGTCTAAAGGTCCTCTCTTTGAGAGACCAAGAGCCCCAAAAGGCCACCTTTACGGCAGTACTTCGCCGCGCCCCTTTATTTTGTTGTTTATGTATTGCGTCCCATTTCATGCATCAGGTCTGTTCCCGTTCGAACGCGTTTACGAACGCAACTCGAACGTGCATGCATTTTGCCTTATCATGCATCAGGTCTCATTTCCGTTCGAACGCGTTCACGAACGCTATACGAACGTGAGCATTCTGTTTCATTTCCGTTCGAACGCGTTAACAAAAACGCCATACGAACGTGAGCATTCTGTTTCATTTCCGTTCGAACGCGTTATCAAACGTCATACGAACGCGAACCTTCTGTTTACCGTTCGAACGCGTTTACGAACGCTACACGAACGTGAACACACTGAACTGAGACATATTCATCACATGCCATGTATAATTGTTTCTTAGATGATTTTTTTATGGAACCACACATAGTCATTCTTATCTTTGTGCACATAATAATGAAAAGCATGTTTATTCCATTAGTTGCGTTATTTGCCTTAGTCTTGATTTAACGCATTACGATTCATATACCTATGCCATGATGACTTTGGAGTATTATTTCTTGTGATATATCGGATGGAAACCCAGACATAAATTCCGTAGCCGATTCCGAATGGACGGTAATGCGGTCTGTACTTGGGATACAATTCCACGTATCACTTGGAAAAGTGCTCACATGTATGCTTGTGCTTTTTTTATGTATGCTTGTGTTTTTTCATGAATATGATATGCTGAATGAAGTTGTATGTTCGTTGTTACTTTGAGGTATTTTCAGGCATGTGTTCTTAGATGTGAGATATATGTGAAATTTATGTATAATTTTTATTTTGTACCTGTGAATTTAGAAGCATGATACTCTTGGAAATAAGTGCTACTTAAGCCTGATTAAATTATCACGTAAATCCTGTCATTACAAGTGACATAAGTAAGGGACCATTCCGAACCCAACGGTTTGAGCTCTTCCCTTGCGAGGGGTGAGTGCGGACTTAAATCTCATTTTCCCGGTTCACACCGAGTGGCGACTCCATTATTCTCCGGTTTAGTCCCCCGTGGCTACTCCGTACTCCCGACCGGGCCGCGAGCCCGAGACAGCATGCGTCGCCCAGTTCCCGTGTTCCCACAGTCTGGCGACTCCACTGGAATAGAGAATCGGCCCCGAAATATTGTCTTGTGATGTTTGGATTTATGTTTTAATTGACCGTGTCTATAATGGATAAAGTGAGGGTTTAATCAAAGGCATTTTAAGGCTAGGTAATGGTTTGGTGTCTTCCTTCATTCACTACCTTTCTAGAAGGAAAAGCTGTGAAGGCACCTAGATCACCATCTACTCGTAGCCTATTGTGATGGACTAATTTGGAGGACTCGTTGTTTATTCCTGACACCAAGCGATAAGAGCCTAAGAGGCTTGGGTATTTAAGTCAGCCTCGCTCCACCTTCCCTCTGGGGGATCTACAACGGGAAATCCATTTGACAGTCCGTCACACACCATAGCTCATTGGCACGTACCTTAGTGTATAAAAAAGGGTGCGCTCACTTTAGAAGTCAAAGCATATGGAACGGAAGTACCACATCATTTCGAGAGATTATGTCGCGAGGGAATATTATTGTGTGCAAGGTAACGAGTGAAGATAATGTAGCAGACCCGTTTACGAACGCCATACCTCCGAAGTTATTTGATAAACATGTGGAGTCGATGGGTATTAGATACAATCAATATTGGCACTAGAGTAAGTGAGAGATTTTGTTGGCGTTGGTGCTCAGAGCGCCAATTCCCGATTGTATTCCTTATAAATGCTATTGTAAACGTTTTATTACGAATAAAATGAGCAGTTTCTATAATATAATATATCTTCTTATATGATAAAGAAGTAATAGACCATAGAATGATTAGTCATGATGCAGTTGCAAAAGCGTCGCAACTGACATTGAGTTGTATCATGACGCTGTCATTCTAAGACAATTTCTGGTCAAGGTTTACACTACTTGGTCAGTAAAATAAACCCCGTTGAGACCGATACATGTCGTATGCTTGAATATATGATTCCAATGGTTTCTCAATGAACAATGAGTCTTGGAGACTCGTATAGACGTGTAAGTGTTTATAGCGGATAAACACTGAACGACTCACCGAAGATTCTTAATGGATGATACACCAACGTCAATAAGAATCTTCTCGGGTTGAGTAGCATTTGTGATTCTTCAACTTGAGATATCACTGTGGGCACATGAGACATCTTCCACACAGTGACGTCACTGATCCATTCAGTTTAGACCTCCGCCTGTTCGTTGGTGTGGGAACACACAGCTACCTGGGCGACACATTTCTTTCCTAGGCTCGCGGCCTAGTTGGGAGTACGGAGTAGCCACGGGGGACTAAACCGGAGAGTAATGGAGTCGCCACCCGGTGTGAACCGGGAAAATGAGATTTAAGGCCGCACTCACCCCTCGCAAGGGAAAACCTCAAACTGTTGGGTTCGGAATGGTCCCTTACTTATGTCACTTGTAATAAAAGGATTTATGTAATAATTTAACCAGGCTTAAATAACATTTATTTCCAAAAATATCATGCTTCTAAATTCATATGCATACATCAACAAGTTCATCACAACATGCAACATCACATGGCAATCTCATGAACATATTTCAATCCTATGATATGGAAAACTAAGAACAACCCAATCATGCTTGAGTACTATCTCATGAACCTATTAACCAAATAACATGCTAACAGCCTACTCATGCTTGAATACAATCCCAAGAACACATAGAATGGATAAATGCAGGAATACAAATAATACGGTTGGCTATATAACACAAGAAAGATCAACCAAGAGGCAATTATGCATGAATATGATAAGACAGACTCAGTTCAGTGTGTGCGCGTTTGTGTAGCATTCGTAAACGCGTTCGAACGGTAAACAGAGGGTTCGCGTTCGTATGGCGTTTGATAACACGTTCGAACGGAAATGAAACAGAATGCTCGCGTTCGTATGGCGTTTGATAACGCGTTCGAACGGAAATGAAACAGAATGCTTGCATTCGTATGGCGTTTGATAAAGTGTTCGAACCAAAATGAAACAGAATGCTCACATTCGTATGGCATTCGTGAACGCGTTTGAACGGAAATGAGACCTGATGCATGGTAAGGCAAAATGCATGCGCGTTCGAGTTGCGTTCGTAAACGCGTTCGAACGGGAACAGACCTGATGCATGAAATGGGACGCAATACATAAACAACAAAATAAAGGGGGGCGCGGCGAAGTACTGCCGTAAAGGTGGCCTTTTGGGGGCTCTTGATCTCTCAAATAGAGGACCTTTAGACCAACATACTAAGCCCATGCGCGTCATATCACATCATGCATACAAACATAAAGACAATCATATTCAACTAAGCATGTCCGATTGAACGTGTCTTGCATCCAACCGAACACACATCAACCGGCGCGGCAAAGCATCATGGTAAAGGGCTTTAACCCCTCCCCATAGGGGATCTTTCATTCCACTTACTAAGCCCATGCGCTCGATTGAACCATGCATAAATAAGCAACAATATTAAATGTAATGTGTCCGATTGAACGTATCTCGCATTCAACCGAACACACTTCAATCGGTGCGGCAAAGCATCGTGGTGAAGGATTTTAACCCTTCCGATTAGGGGACCTTTCATCGCACTTACTGAGCCCATGCACTCGATTATATCATACACAAATAAGCGACATACATAATTTAAGTAACAAGAAATAGATAAACCAAAGCAACACAAAACAAGAGAAGGTGCCGTTTACTCAAGTGGTACGTGGAGTTGTATCCCAAGTACAGACCGCACTACCGTCCATTCGGATTCGGCTACGGAATTTACGTCTGGGTTTCCATCCTATATACCACAAGAGACGACACTCTTCCATTTCATTCAAGCCACAACATGCATCTATAAACGACTCTCATGCGAATAAAATTCAATAATAAAAGAAACGAATATAAACTAATGAAAAAGTGCTCTCAGGTCTAACCTTTTAAGTCGTCTCTCGGACTCGCGTTTCACGAAGATCGGAAGGGGTAAAGCTCCGTAACTCTTCTGGTTCACTGGTTCACTGCTCTCGTTCGTTGTCTTACTGTTTTGGGTCGTCGTCCTCCGTCTTTTGCTGCTGTTTTGACTCCGATTCGCTGCCGCTGCTACTGTTTTGCTGCTGTATTTTAGTTACTATTTTTGGGATGTTTTGGCTACTGTTTTGGGTGTGATTTTCGGTGATGTTATAGTGTGGTTCGGGGGCTGTTTTATGTGTGTGTTTAGGGCTGCTGTATGGGCTGTTTTAGGAAGTGTAGGGGCTGCTGTTTTAAGGTATGATTTCGGCAATGGGAGAGTGAGGGTGAAGAGAACTCTTTCTTGTTACTTTCTTGAGTGGCTAGGGCTCTTGGTGTGTTATGATGGTGCTTTTAATGTGAAGGCTTGGGGTTATTTTCTTTTCTCTTCTGATTTGTGTGAGTTGTGTGTATCTTATGTGTATGAGCTAGCTAGGGTTGAGAAGGTTGGTGAATAGTTCTTTTTATAGGCAAAGGGTTAGGCTTGACAAGGAAAGGGATTTGATTTGGTGTTGGATAAGGGAGGTTGAATATTTAGTTTATGTTGATTAGGCATACAATATTTTAAGTTTGGGAATAATATATTGGTTGATTGATTTTAACTTGGTATGATTATATTTGATTGGTTTAGATTAGGTATGATATCTTTTTAATTTGGTATGTGATTTTTAGATTTGTTTTGATTTCACCATGTGTTAATATGTGTTTTAAGTGGGCTTGGGCGTGTGGGCCAAGGCTTGGGCGAATTGGGCTTGATGTGAGGCTAGCAGCAAAACCAGAATTACCGACACCGTTCGAACGCCTCCTCGAATGTGGCACGAACGTCCGCAATCTGCCTGACGTTCGAACGAAGTAACGAACGCAGCACCAACGAAGACAGTGAATTTGTTTATTCTGAATTCCCCCTTCCGATGTCCGTTTTTCGTGACCTCCGTGACTTAAAAGGTAGTGTCTCCAAAATGAGACTCATCATAGGGACTTATGTGTAAAAATGCAGTGCCTACAGTTGGGTGTGGACAGATCCTCATGGTGTCCTATGTGTATCGAGATAGGATCCGTCAGTTTTGTGTACAGAGCATAGGTAGTCCATATATGATTAGCAATCAGATAAATGTTGGGGTCTAAACAGGGAGGCGCAGCGGAAGGAGCGCTGTTCGGGCGAAATCGTAGTTTAAAATTTTTAAACTTACGAATAAATTATTTAATATCCAATATTAATAATTCGTTCATATTTCACCTAAACTTATTTATTCGATATCATAGAACGACATAAATAATATAGAAACATCGCGAAACTTTTGCGAAAACGTTTTTCCGCAAAATAGCATAAAACGTGTTTCCGGCCGAACCGACCAACCAATGTTCATGGGGACTGCCCAGGTCAGCCCCCAAAACATTTGGACAGTTCATGGGCTGCCCGAACAGTGCCCAGTTCACTGTTTGGGCAGCTGTTACCCGGTAGCGCCGTTTTTCACCGTTTTCGCATATTTTCACTCCGAAATAATTTCCGATAAATATTTTTCTTGGTCAATTAAAATAAAATAATTTATTATAATTACTCAATAAATAAAAACAGAATTTTTATGAGAAAAAAATCAGATTTATCATTAATTGCAATAAGACCCCCAAAGTTTTTCAATTTAATCATTTTAGTTTTAAATATGTCAATTACATATTTAATTGATTCCAAATCAATCCCAAAATAATTTTTACAATTTTGCAACAAAACCATAAACTTTTCCAGACTTGCGCAAACTGCCTAGTAATTTTCCAGAATTACGAAACAGCCCCTGAACTTTTCATTAATTACAATTTGGCCCAATTTGTTCAAAACACATCAAGATCAAATCCAATTAATCCCAAATTTGACAAACATCAAATATACATCAAATTATATCATATATAAGAAAAGCCCCAAAATTTGAATGGGTTAAGAACCCTAATTTCATAAATTACTCAAATTGGATAATTTACATTAAATTGATAAATTCAATACTTTAATCTTCAAATTACCACACCAATTAAATTTCACCATCATGAAATTAATCAAGAATAATTCTAGGTTAATTATGAATGACTAATTAACTCTAGAATGACAACTTTAATTTTCTAATCAATTTATTAAGCTTAATTACAATAATAAGCAAATAAATTAATCATACATGCAAACATCTTTCCAACAAGTTTCCAATCATTCAATTTACATAATTAAAGAGTAGAGAAAATTCTAAGCAACACTTGTTGAAGCTTAGAAATATGGAAACATTTTTCAAGTTGAAGGAAATGAGAAAATACTTACAAAATACCATTTTCTTTAAGCTTTTCTTTTCTCCTTCATGGTTTTCTCTCAAACTTTTCTTTGTAAAAAATTGTAACTTGTGTTTCTATTTTTGTTTTGCTTCCTGGAAACTATTGAAACAAAAACAACTTATTGTCTTTTTATCATTTTGGCGTTGATGTTGTAAAAGAAAGAACAAAAACATTTTTTGTTATTTTTTTTTATTTACACACCTGCCGAATAATGAACAAAAATAAATAAATAACAATTACTTAAAATTTTGTTCAACTCTTATTAGCCCACATTTTACTTTAATAAATATAACAAATATCTATCATAAAGTATAATAACAAATGGGCCAATAAAAACAAGCAATTTTCCAACTTTAATAAAGCAAATCATTAATTTAAGATATTTGTAATATTAATTAATTATTTATTTAACAATTAAATAATAAATATAAATATCTCAAATATATGTATTATATTTACATTAAATATCTCAAATACATATATTAATGATAAATATTAAATATCACAATTTGATATTTAATTAATGTGTATTTAATAATATCAAATATTAAATACAAATACACATTAATTCGGAAATGACCGTTAGGTCCCGATTGTATGTATTTTTCGTTTAACCGTTAAACGAGTTATAAATAATCAGTATTATTTATAACAGTTGCCCTAGTGCTCTACGAGTATATTTTATTAGTGAGACTCTCTAGATTCAGGCATATCCGTCACGAAATCCAATTTCGTGTCCATAATTCACCCACCCGTAAATTATGACGACCACGGATAAACTCGCTGAATCATACAGGTCGAGGTCACTGCATACGTATAATCCCTCCGTCACAGGTATCCTGATTATTCCAGAGATATAGATGAAAACGTCAAATCTCTATAAGAATAATCACGTTGACGTATCAATTAACAATCTCTAAATAACATTCGGAACTCTCTTCCGAAGTATACTATGGCCATGGATTTAACAGATTGCTAATCACATTTGGACTACATATGCTCTGTACACAGAACTGACGGATCTTTTCTTGATACTCACAGGATATCATTAGCATGAGTCCACACCTAACGAACAGACGGAGGTCTGATCTAAATAGATCGGTGACGTGACTGCCATCTAAGTGTGGAGGATAACTCATATATCCACAGTGGTATCTCAAGTCAAAGAATCACTATGTTACTCAACCCGAGAAGATTCCTATTGATGTTGGTGTACCATCTATTAGGAAATCTTCGGTGAGTCGTTCAGTGTTTATCAAATAAACACCTACACGTCTATACGAGTCTCCCAAGACTCATAGTTCATTGGGATAAACCATCGGACCAAGTCCGATATACGACATGTATTGGTCTCAACAGATTTTACTAACCGACCCGTGTCAGTAAATCTTGACCAGAAACTTAATTTAAGGATATAAAACTTATAGTGACATTTCTCAATGTCAATTACAAGCTATGTTGTAAATGTGCACTACGTTGTAAATATTGGGGTCTTTGTCTAATATATACATATCACTAAACCAGATTTAGTTTCAATCTAATCGAAATTAGATCGAATACGTATATAAAAGACAAGAGGTGCTTCCATTAAAATAGTAATTATGAAAAAATGAATTGTTCGTATTCATGAATCGAACATAAATACGATCGGGATTGGCTCTAAGAGCACCAAGCCTAACAATTTCTCTCATTTTCTCTAGTGCCAATCCATGATATCATATACACATCTTAATGTGTATCACATACTCATGGCCCTCAGAACTCACCAACTACTAGCGCTCAAGAGGTAGGTAACAATAAGTAAGCCCTCTATGGCATGTTGAGTTTGTCAAACAAACACAATCATTTTCCTTAGCAAGCATCATTCATAATTTTGTAGAAACTAAGTTCTACATAAATATGACTCAGATGCCATATCAACATTGTGCTTCAACTACTAAATTATCTAAGTATTTATGGATTAAATCGAAAATAATTTGTAGACAACCACAAACACAATACTAATAACAAACTTCTAATCTTCGAGGTCACTATGCAACTTCATAAGTCAATACTTCATAAGTTACAACTAACTCCACTCTTGTAGTGGAATCATCTGTGACACTCTCACTGCATCTTTTCTGACTCTTTATGACGTAGACTGTCTAACGTCATAATTAGACTCAAAATTAATCTAACTCTAATGGTTGCTGCTTTATTCTCCATTATTTATAAACTTGTTCTTAATATCTCAAATATAATAAAGAACATGTTTCAAGACTCATCTTATGGTCTAGAGGATATCAAAATAACTCATAACAATTACGATTAAATTGATATCTCTAATCGCACTCAATATATTATTCATTATGTCATCATCCTATGATGCATAAGATTGATTAGACATTCTAATCAATATCTCTTTCGAAAAATGAATCATCTTTTATGAAAGATGAAACATAAGACACACACTAACTGTCAAACAGTTATACTAACTGTCATACAGATAGTCTTGTTGCGTCCAGGAGCATCTCACAAGTCTATTAGTTTTATATCTTATATAAAACTTTATATCAAATATAATAGAGACTACTCACACTACTTTAAATGAGAAAATAAGACTGAGGTAAACCTTTTTTACCTCATAAAAATCCCATTATTACATTAATAATGACAATGTCATTATGATGTAAAATACTAGAAAGAAATATGTACGCTCCACTGACTGACCCTTCTATCCCATATGTATTCTCTATGCTTTGATAAAATCAGACAATCTAACTGATATCAAAATTAGAAAACACAAATTTCCAGAAAGCTCATCCGAGTCTACAATAGGCTCTATAAGCTAAAATATATTAAATTGTAATCTTAGCATAATACAAACTCCAGGGCCATTCCAAAACGAACTCTTCAAACTAAGAAATCACAATGGATCTCTTTTCTGAAGAAACCATTCAGAAACACCATTTTGTATTCTTTAGCTAAAATGTACAATTTAATATCTTTATTAACCATCACATCCTAAATTATTCAATCAGTGCGACTAGAGACAAGTTTACTCGAAATCTATAATAGATTGATGAGTATAAATTTTCTCACTGTCATACTTTTAAGGTTAACCCTTAATTAAACTCACTGTGCTTTTACCTGCGTAAACCATTTGCACATTTTATGAACGATTCATAATAAAATCTCAATCAAGTTCCAAACTTGATCGTAGTAAGCTATGAACAATCTTAGATCTATGGTCTAATGCTAAATTCCGGAATCGATATCAATATCGTTTTCACTATAAGTTATAGGATAATTTTCTTCGATAAGAAAACAACAGAACCATTAAGTATCTAATACTTTGCGAATGATTCTGACGTCCTATAACACTTATATGGAAGTAATAAAAGGGTATTTTCATCTTATTAATTATGTAGTTCCATTTACCGTTTATCACCGTATTTGACTTCAATAAGTCAAGTCTTTTCTACAATAGTTAACATCCAATGTTACACACTAAGTAATAAACAATTTTATTACTCGAGATCGTAGAAAAGATATTCTATCAAATTGAATACAATATTCTATTAAATAAAATAAATGATAAACTCTTACTCGTACCTCCAAGGTGCAAGTAATATCAATTATACAACCATTATTCAAAAGATAGATTCAAATCTCAAACATTTCAAGATTCGAATTTTCTACTTATGTATATCATATACGTAACTGAAGAAACTAATGAAACATTAATTAAAATGATGAATTAGTGTTACTGGAGCATAACCCCAAAAGTATTGAAACTAATTCGGTAACACTCAATATCAAACGAATCAAATCATATAAGATCTGATTTCTTCCATTAACCAATTCCATCAATATGGAATCGTGCAAGAATTATATTGAGTAAGAATCATATTCTTTGAATAACCTTAGAACAAATTGCCATAAATTCATATGTTTGATCGTATCAAACATCTTTGAACAATTCAAAGACATATAATGAATTTTAAAGATATAGTTTTCAAAATTTCAGATCGAATATCTTTGAACCAGTCAAAATATTCTATCCGCGTTTCATCAGAAACACGTAACTAAGTCATGACAGTTCATTGACTAAGTTATGAAGTAAAGAAAACTATCTTAAGCAATTTACAATTCATTAAATTACATACATCTAATGTATTAGTTTAATAAATTTTGTGGTCCAATGACAGTCATTGGTTAAATGAGATTTAGTCACTTTCCCAAATACAATATTCGTTAAATAGATAAGGATATGTTGTGTGATCTCATATTAGACCATCATTTACTATATGGAATAAGCATCAAATACTTAAGTGATAAAATTTCATAAAATACAGTTCTAAGTTATTTACTTAACCGAATATTTTTCTTAATGTTTATCTATTCGTAAATGACAATACTAGTCATTTTAAAATATGTAACAACTGTTTGCATAGAAAAAGTAACTATCAAATAGTCGCAAGTTCTGATATCAAATATCGAAACAATCATTCAACAATATTTTAAATAACTAGACGAGAGATCTGATATCCAATATCTACAGTTGTCATATTATGAAAATCGGTATTTTCTATACACAACTATATGCATCTTCTTTCTTTAGCTTTATTATTTACTTTCAAATTATTTACAACATTTGCAAATAATCCAAAAACAAATAGTGTCTGACACGTGACCTTTGATTGTCACTAAAGCCAAGAAACGTCATTATTAGATAAACAAATACCTAATAGGCTTTTCTTAATGCCAGTGAAGAATTTCGAGACGTGAACCAATTCATGTCAATCTTTACTGCATAAGAAATTATTTTGTCTAGAAGGATTATATCAATATCTATTCTAATCTAGAACCTATTCTAGAAATCTACAACCATAATTAAAGTCAGAAAACATATATTTAATATGCATGCAGTGGATAAAAGTTTAATTCTATCAAACAAATAGAATAAGGAACAACATGAGCGACAATTTACATAATATTACACACCACATAAGTTAAGGATTTTTAACTTAGCAGTGTCTCCCACTACTTTACGTAATACCGTAATCCCCAACGGAAATGAGAATTCAATAATTAAATTGAATTCCATAATGGGAAGTGGACCCCATGAATATATTTCGACTCACAGCTTTGGCACGTTCTCGCCTACGTATATTCATTAGGTAGACAACTCATTGTCAATCACACTCACTGTGACTCATAGGTTCGATCCTGATCGTTTCTCATTATGACAGCTTTGGCACGTTCACGAGGAGGCGTATCAAGGTTAAACTTGTCAATGACAAACTCAAGCTACCGATGTAGTCCTGACAGCTTTGGCACGTTCAGGATTTCCATTTTCACTTGAATTTGTCTTTTATCATATAAGTTCTACCGGCGCAAATGAACTACCTTCAACTATAACTGCACAGCTTTGGCACGTTACAACCATAACATCATGAAAACATTTACATCCGTATTGACAAGGCGGACGAAGAAACAAGTATTCCTAATACTAGTCACTTTCTTAAAACCTTATTTAAATCGGGGATTTTCCAATAAAAGATGCTTTTACTTTATTTAATCAAATTAAATAAACACATGCATGTATAAATTAATGATTAAACTAAACATTGAATTTTAAAGAGCTATTCATATCAGCGTCCAGGATCAGACTCACTCTGATACCATTTTTGTTGGGGTCTAAACAGGTAGGCGCAGCGGAAGGAGCGCTGTTCGGGCGAAATCGTAGTTTAAAATTTTTAAACTTACGAATAAATTATTTAATATCCAATATTAATAATTCATTCATATTTCACCTAAATTTATTTATTCGATATCATATAACGACATAAATAATATAGAAACATCGCGAAACTTTTGCGAAAACGGTTTTCCTCAAAATATCATAAAACGTGTTTCCGGCCGAACCGACCAACCAATGCTCATGGGGACTGCCCAGGTCAGCCCCCAAAATATTTGGACAGTTCGTGGGCTGCCCGAACAGTGCCCAGTTCACTGTTTGGGCAGCCGTTACCCGGTAGCGCCGTTTTTCACCGTTTTCGCATATTTTCACTCCGAAACAATTTCCGATAAATATTTTTCTTGGTCAATTAAAATAAACTAATTTATTATAATTACTCAATAAATAAAAACTGAATTTTTATGAGAAAAAAATCAGATTTATCATTAATTGCAATAAGACCCCAAAGTTTTGCAATTTAATCATTTTAGTTTTAAATATGTCAATTACATATTTAATTGATTCCAAATCAATCCCAAAATAATTTTTACAATTTTGCAACAAAACCATAAAATTTTCCAGACTTGCGCAAACTGCCCAGTAATTTTCCAGAATTACGAAACAGCCCCTGAACTTTTCATTAATTGCAATTTGGCCTAATTTGTTCAAAACACATCAAGATCAAATCCAATTAATCCAAAATTTGACACACATCAAATATACATCAAATTATATCATATATAAGAAAAGCCCCAAAATTTGAATGGGTTAAGAACCCTAATTTCATAAATTACTCAAATTGGATAATTTACATTAAATTGATAAATTCAATACTTTAATCTTCAAATTACCACACCAATTAAATTTCACCATCATGAAATTAATCAGGAATAATTCTAGGTTAATTATGAATGACTAATTAACTCTAGAATGACAACTTTAATTTTCTAATCAATTTATTAAGCTTAATTACAATAATAAGCAAATAAATTAATCATACATGCAAACATCTTTCCAACAAGTTTCCAATCATTCAATTTGCATAATTAAAGAGTAGAGAAAATTCTAAGCAACACTTGTTGAAGCTTAGAAATATGGAAACATTTTTCAAGTTGAAGGAAATGAGAAAATACTTACAAAATACCATTTTCTTAAGCTTTTCTTTTCTCCTTCATGGTTTTCTCTCAAACTTTTCTTTGTAAAAAATTGTAACTTGTGTTTCTATTTTTGTTTTGCTTCCTGGAAACTATTGAAACAAAAACAACTTATTGTCTTTTTATCATTTTGGCGTTGATGTTGTAAAAGAAAGAACAAAAACATTTTTTGTTATTTTTTTTTATTTACACACCTGCCGAATAATGAACAAAAATAAATAAATAACAATTACTTAAAATTGTGTTCAACTCTTATTAGCCCACATTTTACTTTAATAAATATAACAAATATCTATCATAAAGTATAATAACAAATGGGCCAATAAAAACAAGCAATTTTCCAACTTTAATAAAGCAAATCATTAATTTAAGATATTTGTAATATTAATTAATTATTTATTTAACAATTAAATAATAATATAAATATCTCAAATATATGTATTATATTTACATTAAATATCTCAAATACATATATTAATGATAAATATTAAATATCACAATTTGATATTTAATTAATGTGTATTTAATAATATCAAATATTAAATACAAATACACATTAATTCGGAAATGACCGTTAGGTCCCGATTGTATGTATTTTTCGTTTAACCGTTAAACGAGTTATAAATAATCAGTATTATTTATAACAGTTGCCCTAGTGCTCTACGAATATATTTCATTAGTGAGACTCTCTAGATTCAGGCATATCCATCACAAAATCCAATTTCGTGTCCATAATTCACCCACCCGTAAATTATGACGACCACGGATAAACTCGCTGAATCATACAGGTCGAGGTCACTGCATACGTATAATCCCTCTGTCACAGGTATCCTAATTATTCCAGAGATATAGATGAAAACGTCAAATCTCTATAAGAATAATCTCGTCGACGTATCAATTAGCAATCTCTAAATAACATTCGGAACTCTCTTCCGAAGTATACTATAACCATAGATTTAACAGATTGCTAATCACATTTGGACTACATATGCTCTGTACACAGAACTGACGGATCCTTTCTTGATACTCACAGGATATTGTTGACGGTGGATTTTGGTCTCAGGGTAATACGGGAATATCACCTCTGAGGGAACCCTCCTTCAACTGTGAATTTGTTTGGTTATAGGGAACCAAAAGCAAACTTAGCGGAAAACAAGAAAATACGCCAATCAGACAAGGTGATTTAACGTGGTTCGGTGGAATTGGATCCGACCTACGTCCACGGACAAAAATAGGATGTCACTTTTATTACTCAAATACGCTTCTCAGCTCTCTTCTTTGTTTTTACAAATCAGAGCTTGATGATTCTGATCATTAATTTTTTATGCCTCTTATGCACACTCTACCCTCCTATTTATAATGGTGAAGAAACCAGATTCCTATTTGTACAAGAATTCCCAATTGGAGATGGTCTCCTTTTCCTATCAGGATTCCTAGTCACAACTATTCCCTTTTCCCATAAGGATTCCTAATCAAAACTACATTTACTTCCTTTATCCTATTAGGATATTAAGTTATTAATTTACCCCATTAAAGTAGGACAACTTATCCCTTTTCCGCAAGAATAGGATGCTTTATCTTCCTGAGCACGCCTCGTCATGTGCTCGGTCTTCATGAGGTCGGTCATGATAGCCATTTGAACTGAGAATGCTGCTGTCGATCTGATAATGCTCGGTCATCCGATCTCAAGTGCTCGGCCATTTAGTATAAAGTGCTCGGCCTCTTACCGTCAAGTTGTCGGGTCGGCTTTAACGGTCTCGATCAATGGAGTTACCCATTTTACCCCTGTCGTGTTGTTTAAATAACATAGTGCCCGAAAAACACCATCAACATCTGTCCCCTAGTTCTCGGTAACAACGAGTTTGTGAGTTGATGCCGGGAACTATAAAAAAGATGGTGTGCTGATCGCCTTGCTGGTGGTCGCTCCAGAAATCACCAAGAAATTGTCTTTGCCATCAACTAAGTCTTCTGTTTCTATCTTCATATCCTCGGTTTATTGGAGATGCTGACTCTATTCAGAATGATTCTCCACCTTAAAGCAAATTGCTTACTTGGGTCGTTCCATCAGGAGATGAAGTTCCTCTTGTTGTCCAAACTAAAAATGACTCCTCCTCTGTAATATCTGTACCAGAGATTTGGGGGTCCTGACCCCTGACTGATCCAATCTCGATTGTGAGGAGAAAATTTTGCCTCTGAGCTAACGATGATGTGCTCGGTGGCATGTGATCCTGTCTCGAGCTGTGAGAGATGCTCGGGACTGGGGGAACGTTACGTCCCCAGTCCGAAGGACTGACTCGGTGGGACGCAACCCGACCCCGAGCTGAGAACGACACTTGGTCCTGAGGGAATGTTACGTCCACAGTCCAAAGGCAGACTCGGTGGGACATCGCCCGACCCCGAGCTGTAAAAATCACTTGGTCCTGGGGGAATGTTACGTCCCCAGTCCAAAGGCAGACTCGGTGGGACATCGCCCGACCCCGAGCTGTAAGAATCACTTGGTCCTGGGGGAATGTTACATCCCCAGTCCAAAGGCAGACTCGGTGGGACATCGCCCGACCCCGAGCTGAGAACGACACTTGGACCTGAGGGAATGTTACGTCCCCAGTCCGAAGGGCTGACTCGGTGGGACGTACCCCGACCCCGAGCTGTGAAAGGCACTTGGACCTGAGGGAATGTTACGTCCCCAGTCCGAAGGGCTGACTCGGTGGGACGCAACCCGACCCCGAGCTGAGAACGACACTTGGACCTGAGGGAATGTTACGTCCCCAGTCCGAAGGGCTGACTCGGTGGGACGTACCCCGACCCCGAGCTGTGAAAGGCACTTGGACCTGAGGGAATGTTACGTCCCCAATCCGAAGGGCTGACTCGGTGGACGTACCCCGACCCCGAGCTGTGAAAGGCACTTGGACCTGAGGGAATGTTACGTCCCCAATCCGAAGGGCTGACTCGGTGGGACGTACCCCGACCCCGAGCTGAGAAAGGCACTTGGACCTGGGGGAATGTTACGTCCCCAGTCCAAAGGCAGACTCGGTGGGACATCGCCCGACCCCGAGCTCTAAGAATCACTTGGTCCTGGGGGAATGTTACGTCCCCAGTCCAAAGGGCTGACTCGGTGGGACGTATCCCGACCCGAGCTAAATAACCAAGCGGCCTCGGCGGAACGAAATCCAGACCCGAGCCGATTAATCCCTGGGACTTATTCAGAAGGGAAGTGAATCAACCTTTGAAGCCCTACCGAATCTGGCATGGGCGTCCCTCTGCCAGACCGGCGAAAAAATAAAAACAAAACCTTTGAAGGTAAAATCAAAAGGTGGGGGTGACTTAGCACTTGTCCCAAAGTAAAACTTTTCACAAGTGTAAACAACAGCACGGATGCCTCGAAACAGCGTCCTGCCCGAGGCCTCCAAAACACAATTCTGAATCTTTCAATTCAGTGTCCCGGCGAACCAGGATTCGGATCAGAAGAGCGTATGAACGGTAAGGGCACATCCTCTACACGTCGGTTCGCTCGGGAGCCTGTGTATTGTATGAGGGCTCCTCCTTACCACGCTGGAGTAGGCACACGCCACAGGGGTATACGCCTCCCCGTGCTGTGCCTCCCGCGGATCCGGATGATGAATGGATCAAAGAGTGTCCGGGATATTAAGGGTATGTTCCTCCTTAGGCCCGGTATCACTGGAGTTAGCAATCGTCACAGGGTGTCATTATCCCCCGTGCTATGCTTTCCCACGGATCCATTACATCGGGCAGGTGAGGATCAGAAGAGTGTTCGACACATTAAGGGCATGTTCCTCCTTATGTTCGGTAACACTGGAGTAAGCAATCGCCACAGGGGTATCATCCCTCCCTGTGCTATGCTTCTCACGGATCCGTTACATCGGGTATGTCCCTGAGGACCCCGAGCTAGAGAGATACTTGGCTCTGGGGGAATGTTCCGTCCCCAGACTAATGAGCATGTCTCGGTGGGACGTAACCCGACCCCGAGCTGAAAGAGGTACTTGGCTCTGGGGGAATGTCCCGTCCCCAGACCAATATGCATGACTCGGTGGGACGTAACCTGACCCCGAGCTGAATATGGCCTCGGCGGAACGAAATCCAGCCCCGAGCTGATTAATGAAGGGGCCTCGGCGGAACGCAATCCAGACCCGAGCCGAAAGACGTACTTGGCTCTGAGGGAGTGTTCTGTCCTCAGACCAACGTGCATGACTCGGTGGGACGTAGCCCGATCCCGAGCCGGATAACTGAATGACCTCGGTGGGGCAAGGTCAAGCCCCGAGCTGCCCAAGTCTTTATTGCTTGGTCGTTTCTTTTTGTATTTAGGTGCTAAGTTTGTCCCCGGTTTTTGAGTAGGTCTTTCTATTTATGTTTTAAGAAAGTGGCCGAGAACCTTCTTTTGAAAGGAGAAAGTTTTATTTATGTTTTTGGGGACAAACTGCCCTCTTTCAGTTGAATTGGCGGCCACATGCCCTTTGTCTGGTCGTCATAACCTCGTGGTCAATGTATTTGTTCAGATACCCGTTTCGTGCTAGATCCTCCATTTGTTCTCGCAGATCTTTACATCCGTCCGTTGCATGTCCTCTGGAGTTGTGGTGTATGCAATAAGCCTTTTGGTTCCTTCTGTCCGGGGGGAACCTCCTTTGGTCGGGTTCCACTAAGAGGCCTTTCCCCTGGATCTCCATGACAATTTGTCCCAGTGGTTTTTTTAGGGGAATGTATGCATCTTCCCTGACCACGTGGTTTACTTGGGTTGGCGCTCTTCTCTCCTGATTGTCCCGGTGCAGTGGCTTGAATTCTTTGTGTTTCGGGGGTGGTCTTCTGGATTCTTTTTCTGTTCGGCGTTGGGCGCCCTCCCTTGTGGTTCTATCCCTGATGTTGTTCCCTTTCCGGGACACTTTCTCTTCGTTCTCTAACGAAACGAACTTCCGGGCCACCTCCAGGGCGGTGGCGTAGTCCGGGGTGTCCTGGATCCTTAGGTAGGTCCAGAGTCTTCCGACCCTCAAGGCTCCTTTCAAGCTTTCCAGGGCTTCAGGGGATTCATACCCTCCGACTTCGAGTACCATATTATGGTACCTTTCAATAAATATCTTCAGAGGTTCATCGTCTCCTTGCTTCATGAGCCGGAGTTCTCCAATCGTCTTTCTGGGGACACAAGCCCCCTTGAAGTGTCGTATGAATGACTTCTTCAGTTGTGTGAAGCTGCTGATGCTTCTTGGGGCTAAGCTCCTGTACCATAGAATGGCTGGTCCGGCTAGAGTTAGGGGGAACACTTTGCAGATGGCGTCCCCTGTTACCCCTTGCACCTCCATCAGTAGGGTGAAACTTTCAATGTGGGTTTTAGGGTCGGTATGGCCCTTGTACGGTGTCATGGTCGGCATGTTAAATCTCTTCGGGAATTTCTCCGATTTTATTTCCTCCGTGAGGGGGGACTCATCTTTGACGTCCTGGATATCCCCTCTGTTTGCGTTGGGGTATACTCCCCATTTGACCAGCTCCTCCCGTAACCAAGATTTCATACCGCTGTCCCTGGTTCCATGCCGCCCTCTGAGGTTTCTTTTCTTTCTGCTATCTTGGGAGCGGCGTTTCTCAGGGTCGGCGTCGTCCCGCACCTCTTCGGTATGTTCTTTTCCTCTCCTCCGGGTACTGTGAGGGCTATCGTAGGAGGGATCTGGTGATGATTTGTCATCTTCCTCCTCCCATGTGTCCTCGGTTTGGGAATCCCTTTGTACTACCACGGATCTCACCCTGTAGGGTTCCCTCCTTTGAGGTCTGTCGTCTTCGCTTGTATCAACAATTCTCTTTCCTTCCGCTATCTCACTCCTTCGCCGGCTAGTCCCGGCCTCGAATTTTCCGTCGCGTGCTCCTTCCATCCTTTCCAACCGGTCTACTATGGTTTTTAGTAGAGTTTGGTTTTCCTCCCTTTCCTTCCTAAGGTTTTCCTCGATCTTTTCCATCCAGTCCGCAGCCGAGCCCTCTGATGATTGTTGGTTTCCGCCTTCCGCCATTTGTCTTATTACGCGAGTTGCTTTTCGTAGAGTTCCCCACAGACGGCGCCAACTGTTGACGGTGGATTTTGGTCTCAGGGTAATACGGGAATATCACCTCTGAGGGAACCCTCATTCAACTGTGAATTTGTTTGGTTATAGGGAACCAAAAGCAAACTTAGCGGAAAACAAGAAAATACGCCAATCAGACAAGGTGATTTAACGTGGTTCGGTGGAATTGGATCCGACCTACGTCCACGGACAAAAATAGGATGTCACTTTTATTACTCAAATACGATTCTCAGCTCTCTTCTTTGTTTTTACAAATCAGAGCTTGATGATTCTGATCACTAATTTTTTTATGCCTCTTATGCACACTCTACCCTCCTATTTATAATGGTGAAGAAACCAGATTCCTATTTGTACAAGAATTCCCAATTGGAGATGGTCTCCTTTTCCTATCAGGATTCCTAGTCACAACTATTCCCTTTTCCCATAAGGATTCCTAATCAAAACTACATTTACTTCCTTTATCCTATTAGGATATTAAGTTATTAATTTACCCCATTAAAGTAGGACAACTTATCCCTTTTCCGCAAGAATAGGATGCTTTATCTTCCTGAGCACGCCTCGTCATGTGCTCGGTCTTCATGAGGTCGGTCATGATAGCCATTTGAACTGAGAATGCTGCTGTCGATCTGATAATGCTCGGTCATCCGATCTCAAGTGCTCGGCCATTTAGTATAAAGTGCTCGGCCTCTTACCGTCAAGTTGTCGGGTCGGCTTTAACGGTCTCGATCAATGGAGTTACCCATTTTACCCCTGTCGTGTTGTTTAAATAACATAGTGCCCGAAAAACACCATCAACAGATATCATTAGCATGAGTCCACAACCAACGAATAGGCGGAGGTCTGATCTAAATAGATCGGTGACGTGACTGCCATCTAAGTGTGGAGGATAACTCATATATCCACAGTGGTATCTCAAGTCAAAGAATCACTATGCTACTCAACCCGAGAAGATTCCTATTGATGTTGGTGTACCATCTATTAGGAAATCTTCGGTGAGTCGTTCAGTGTTTATCAAATAAACACCTACACGTCTATACGAGTCTCCCAAGACTCATGGTTCATTGGGATAAACCATCGGACGAAGTCCGATATACGACATGTATTGGTCTCAACGGATTTTACTAACCGACCTGTGTCAGTAAATCTTGACCAAGAACTTAATTCAAGGATATACAACTTATAGTGACACTTCCCAATGTCAATTACAAGCTATGTTGTAACTGTGCACTACGTTATAAATCCTGGGGTCTTTGTCTAATATATATACATATCACTAAACCAGATTTAGTTTCAATCTAATCAATCTAATCGAAATTAGATCGAATACGTATATAAAAGACAAGAGGTGCTTCCATTAAAATAGTAATATTATGGAAAAATGAATTGTTCGTATTCATGAATCGAACATAAATACGATCGAGATTGGCTCTCAGAGCACCAACCCTAACAATAAAAACCATGGGCCCATGGTACACTTTAGAAGTGAGTTCTAAGTGTTCTTTTTGAGATTGCTAATAGAGACATCGACGAGATTGTTGTTATAGAGATTTGACGTTTACATCTATATCTCTAGGATATATCCGGACTGTGACAGAGAAATTATACATATGCCATGACCTCGACCTGTATGATTCATAAAGTTTATCTGTGGTCGTCATAATTTACGGGTGGGTAAATTATGGACACGAAATTAGATTTCGTGACGAATATGCCTGAATCTAGAGAGTCTCACTAGTGAAATATACTCGTAGAGCACTAGTGCAACTATTATGAATAATACTGATTACTTATAAGTCGTTTAAAGGTTAAACGAAAAATACATGCAAATAGACCTAATAGTCATTTCCTAATTTTTGTGTATTTGTATTTAATGATAGAATTTATTAAATACACATTAATTAAATGTCAAATTGTGATATTTGACATATATCATAAATATATATGTTTTTGGATATTTAAAATAAATATTATACATATAATAAATATTTATATTTAAATAATTATTTAATTATTTAATTGTTAAATAATTAAATTAATTAAAAATATAAATATCTTTAGTTTTGATATTTGTTTGAAATGCCTTGAGTTGCTCTTGTTGACTTATTGAAAATCATTAAAGTTGTAATGATTCAAAATACAAGTTGATAAAGCAAATTAATGAAACAAAAAATAAAATATCTAGATATTTACTATATACACAATTCGGCCAAGGCTTATTGGTGGAGGTATATATTGTTTTGTTTCATTTTATTAAGTTAAAGGGTTCATAAGTTACAAAAACAAACACAAAAGAGTTGAGAGAAAAGTTTGAAGACAAAAGGAAAAAACTTGGAAATCTTTGAGTTTTGTAAGTTTTTCATTAAAACCTTCAACATAGAAAATGTTTCTAACATGCTTAGCTTCAATATATGTTGCTAGGATGTTGTCTCTACACTTATAGTTTGTGTTTTAATTGGTTGTGAACTTGTTTGAAAGATGTATGCATGTATGGTTTATAAGTGAGCTTGAAATGGTTTCAATGGCTTACTTTTGATTATTTGATAATCATGTTGTCATTCTAGAGTTGCTAAGCCACTCATTGATGACCTAGAATTTTTCTTGAGTTGTTTCATGATGGTGAGACTTGTTTGGTGTGGTAAAGAATGAATTAAAGTGTTTGATTTAAAAGATTTGGTAAGATTTATCAATTTGAAGAAATTATAAAATTATGGTTCTTAACCCTTTCCAAATTTGGGGCTTTTCATATATGTGATGTATTATAGTGTGTATAAGATGCATATTAATTTTTGGGTTGATTGGATTTGATATTGACATGTTTTGAACATAAAAAGGACCAAATTGTAAAAACTGAATTTTTCTGAGTGTGTTCGGCAATTAGGCAAAAATTGGGGATTTTATTGTAATCTGATTTTGATGTGTTGGACATGTTGGAAATCATTTTATAAATGATTTAGAATCATCCAAAATTGTATCTGACAATTTTAGGACTAAAATGATCAATTTGTAAAGTTGTGGGGTAATTCAGTAATTACCAAGAAATTTGATTTCTTGTGTAATTTTTCAGAATTTAATAATTGGATAATTAAATAAATAAGTTTATTTAATTGATCCAAGAAAAATTTTGAAATCGGAAAATTTTGATTTTCCGCGATTCCGCTGCGTTACCGGATTTTCGCCATAAAACCCCTACAAGGACTGTCAACATCTTGCTTCAGATATTTATTCTCCGAGCATGCAGTCCGCTCTCATCCTATCAACCTGCATGAGTGTGATAATGATAAGGCCAACTTTCAGGATAAAGATAATATGCCTCAAGGATAATTAGATGATTTTTGATATGTTTTATCTATGTAACCTATCTTAGCAACTTATATTAGAGTTTATCTATTATCTCTTATAACTTGTATATAAATAAATTGATCAATACACAGAACTCAATCGATTGAGACTTATATACTTCATCTATTTCATAGGTTACCACTCTAATTCACTAGCAAGAGAAATAATTACAATGGCAGTAATCGTCATAAAGCAAATATTGCCGACACAATCTACCTCTGTACCAATCAGCTAGCCTACTTTAGAATCTATGAAGTTTATGAGTGAATTAAATCCACGAACTTGCGATACTAGAATTCTATGATAAAATCTCTACCTTAGAGCTTTGAAAGTTAGAGTTTGATATGTGTTTTGTGTTACTTGTTACAAACAATCAATTTCTCATGAGAATCATAAATGAATTCTTTAAGGAAAAGATATTGATTAAAGAAGATGGAATGTTAATATATTTAGGTTCAGCTAAGTTCTATCAAGTCATAAAGTGGCCAAAGAAACCTATTCATAAGTTAGAGTTAAAACAACAAGAGATAAGGCTTTTACAGTCACATGAGGAAACCCGATATGCACTCTCACTTGAACGGTGTAGAAGTCCATTTGTACGGATTTTCCTCTGAATGACTCGTTCGAACGATTTTCGTTTTAATGAGCTATAAATTATTTTTAACCTAAATCTTCAACTACACGTCCAAAATGAGGCTCAAATTACAACTCTGATAACGGGTTGTGTCTTGAAATAATGCCAATATTTCAAATCAAACAATAACAATAAGATAATAATACAACAAAAAAATGGATAAGTAAAGAATTAGAAAGTGTAATAATCTCTCAAGTGGGAGTGTTGCTAACACTCCTCTTCAGTAAATTTACTTCAACGACATGTCGGTTTTCAATTCACTAGCAAGCGCTTAAAATGTTTGTTCAAATCAGCAACGACGTCGTTACAAGCCATTTACACCTGCTTCGCGACTGCAAAAAGCTAGGGATTAGGATTTTTGTCCGAATTAGGGACAGAGATTAAACAAGGAAAAAAATGGCAGCTTCAGCTACATTCTCTCTAGACCTCTTCAATATCCCAAAATCATCTCCTCCAAAAACCCTAATGTCCAATCTATTAACAATTCCTTCAAAATCCCATCTCAAATTTACCTCCAATTTCAAACACAGCTCTCTCTCTCACCTGACCACCATACCCAACCCCAAATTTAAATCCGGATCCCGCTTTCAAAACCGGATGATCCGCTGTCTCTTCACCGGGATCGTCGAAGAAATGGGCGAAATCAGACAACTGGGTGCTTCAAACGACGGCGGATTCGACATGAAAATTCGTGCAAAAACTGTTCTTGAAGGCGTCCACCTCGGCGACAGCATTGCCGTCAATGGCACGTGTCTTACAGTTACGGATTTTGATACCCAATTGGAAGATTTTACCGTTGGATTATCTCCTGAGACTTTGAGAAAGACTTCTTTGAGTGAATTGGAACCCGGGTCGTTGGTGAATTTGGAGCGGGCCGTACAGCCGATAAGTCGCATGGGCGGGCATTTCGTGCAGGGGCACGTGGATGGCACGGGGGTGATTGTATCAATGGAGCCTGAAGAGGATTCTTTGTGGATTAAAGTGAAAACGGATAAAAGTTTGTTGAAGTATATAGTGCCTAAAGGGTTTATAGCCGTTGATGGGACTAGTTAACGGTGGTGGATGTGTTTGATGATGAGGAGTGCTTTAGTTTTATGCTTGTGGAGTATACGCAGCAGAAAGTTGTTATCCCTTTGAAGAAAGTTGGGCAAAAAGTGAACTTGGAGGTTGATATATTAGGTAAGTATGTGGAGAGGCTGCTCAGTAGTGGGTTTGTAGACTCTATCAAAGTTTCTTCGTGACCGTTCAAGGTACTCAAATGTGGCTTTTTAGACATTTCTGGTTTTATCTCTGTAAAATGTACCATCTTGCTTTAGTTATGGTGACAAGAAGTGTTTTGAATAATAAAGATGGTGATGAGTGCTGTTATTTCGTATTTGCAAATGTTGCTTTGGATGCTAGTTTTTTTTTTTTTGAAATACTTTGGATGCTAGTTTGGTGAGCGAAGTACTGATTTTTGGGTTAAATTTGTGTTGTATGTTCATTTTTAATTTATTAACTGCATATAATGTGAAAGACCTAGCTTCAATTTGAAGCAAAACGTCAAAATGGAGATAGCTATAGTGTTGTGCCAAATTTGGTGCAACACTGTAGCTGTGAGCCATTTTGGCATTTTTTGCCAATTTTTATTTAATTATCCATTTAAATAATAATTAAAAAGTTTTATAAATAGAATATTCAAGGAATATTCTTTTTGGTGTAATATTTGCTATAATGGGTTGGAGATGAGAATAGCGTTTGAGGAGAAACTTGCATCAAGATGGTGTAAAAGTTGCACCAAATTGGTGCAATGGGTTGGAGATGGTAATTGACCTTAAGTAGCAGGGATTGGATCTTTGTTAAGTTGGCTTTGGAATGAGGGATTCTTAAGTTGATTAGGAATTCACTTTCGCTAACCTAACCTTTGAATGAGAAAAAATAGAATGTAATAGATCAATAAATTCGCTTCTACTTACTCGCAAGCAGTCACATGATTGTTGTATTTTATCCCGACATCATTTTTCTGTTTTGTGTTTATGGATGCAGTGTCAAAAACTTTTGCATTTTTTATAAATTCTAATATACCGTGGTACTTAGAGATTAACAAATTTGTCAAGTAATAGTATAGTTCTCTGCCTTTTCTCTTAACAAGGTGAGATGGAGGGCATGGAGATGGAGTCCTTCTTTTTCCTGTGATGCGACGGGAGTTAAAACACATGTAGGATGATGTAGTGGCTGTAAAACCATCAATGAGGCAGTGGCAGTTGTTTTTGTTTTGGCACATTTTAGTTTTTCATACATATGAAGGGGCATGCCATAAGAATGCTAATATTTCGACAAATGGGGCTTTTGGTGGTGGTATTATGAACAAAACCATCTGAGCTTATTTCTGCAGCAGCTTTAATCATAAAGTCCATTGATATAGCTATCAGGCACAGCATGGAAGTATTTCATATTTCGAGTGATCTTTTGCTTGGAGGTTGGATTCTAGATATTGAACTCTTCTTCTCGGTATCTTCTTGATAGCACAGTGCAGATAGAAGAGTGTGTTTGCCATTCCCTTGTGTCGCATGATGACCACATGATCGAATGCCATTGTATTGGACTACATTCAGAATGATTAGGCTATTGAACCTCAAATAAGTCTGACAGAGACTGCACTTGTAATAGCTGATGTACTATACAGCCTAGACACAAGGAAGTTTAGTATCAAACTAAAGAATCTGAAGTTAAACACTGCTATCCACCAGAGAAGATTGTATCTATGAAATGGAGCTGTACCTTCTTTGTGTTAGTTTATGATGATCACTGTGTCGTTAATATTTTGTAGTGTAGCACACGATTGATTACTTGGGGTTTTGGTTTGTGCTTGAGTGGTTCATGATTGTTAAAGGATTAATGGGTTATGCACTTGTATGTCACTAGCTAGTGAGAGAACTGATTGGCGATTATGTTAGGGACCAAGTTACAAGGAAGGACCGAGACGTGAGGAGAAGGAATTCTGAAGCCATGGAAGCGAATTATGGGCCTGAGGACATGGGTGAAGCCCAAGTGTTTTTAAAACCACCAGAACTGAAGGTTTACAGCAGAAGAAATAGGGGAGCACACCAGTTGTTGGGAAAAGAAGGGGACCACTCCTAAATGACGTGGCAGGAATTAGTTATAATGTGTAGAGGGAATGATTGGCAAAATGTAAGGGGAAGGGTCTTTATATATAGGGTAGCGTAGTATGCGTTGGGCATGTTTTTGGTATTGTTTGTTTTGTGAGATTTGGAAATCCCACAGTGAGCTGGTGATGATATTGTGTTTTCTTTTATCATTGCAAGTACAATACAATTTCTTATTTCTTCAATATATTACAATTCACGAGTTCAAGCCACAAACATTCTTATCCTTCAATCACCCAACAGAATAACCCTAACAATTGGTCCGACCTGCCGGATCAAACGACGGGATGGCCACTACAAGGATGGAAGCACGAATAGAGAATCTCGAAAATAATTCAGGAAAGGTCGAAGGGGAAGTGAGGGGAATACGGTTGGAAGTGGAACAAATTGCTGCCAAGTTACAAACATTTGGGGAAGGACTGGAGGGAATTTCAGATAAGCTGGAAGCAATGGATGAGTTCAGGGATGTTATGATGAGATGGATGAAAGGAAAAAAAACAATGAACGAAGGCTCAGAATCACCAGGGATGGAGCCATCTCACGAACATGGATCGTTGAGGAAAGGTCCTACAGAAGTTATGGAAGAAGCTATCCCCGCATCACAGCCAACTAGAGACACTACGAATGAATTCCAAGTACAGAGCAGAACTGGGATTGGGGAACTTGATGAAGGGAGCGAGCGAAAAATGTTGCTAAAAAGAGTGGAGTTACCATTTTTTGATGGAACTAATCCTGTCGGTTGGGTAACAAGAGCGGAACAGTTTTTCGAGATCCATGGCACCCGAGCGGAAATGAAGATACCACTAGCTATGGTGAGTATGGAGGGAGCAACCATTCATTGGTTTAGATGGGTGAGGAAAAAAATTCCAGATCTAACTTGGGAGAGTCTCACGGTGGAAATGTTCAAGAGATATTCGGAGCGCAGTAGTGCAAATCCGTTCGAATTCTTGGCAGCCTTGAAACAACAGGGGACCATTGACGAGTACATTGAGCAGTTTGAACTGCTGGTGGCACAAGTTGATGAACTTCCTGAAGAACAATATTTGGGTTACTTCTTGAACGGATTAAGGGAGGAAATTCGACGCAGGGTAAGGATTTTTGAACCTAGGGACGTCATGAGAGCCATTGACTTGGCGAGAATGCTGGAGGAGGAATTTACAGGTGACTCCAAGATCCAGAAGGGAGCCACGCCGCGTGAGTGGGGAAATTCTGGGGGAATGAGATCGAACCCAATAATGGGCCAAGGTAGTGGGCTGGTTGGAAGGGTATCAAACTTGAGCATGGGAACAAAAATTAATGGGCTTAAGGGAGGGCCCAATCCTGGATCTCAAACACACAGTAATGGAAGGGAATCATTTTCGACAGCTCCAATGCCACCACGGCAGGAGGGAGCACGAGCAGGGTCAACCAATAACTTTCAAGGGGGTTCGAAATTTTCAGGGGGAATCACAAGTCACCGGAACAATGTCACAAGCCCAGCACGGAATGGCCGTAATTTATCGTATCAGGAGTACGTGGATAAAAGAGAAAAGGGTTTGTGTTTTCGGTGCGACCAACCCTATTCTCCAATGCACAAATGTGCAGTGAGATCTCTGAGGGTGACGATCATGGCCGACGATGAAGGTGATGAGTTGGGAACCGAGTCACCAGGAGAGGAAGCTATAGCATTAGGGCCTTTGCTGGCAGAAGCTACAACTACAAAGGAGATAGAGTTACCGATGTTTACAATTGGGGGTATCACCCAACCAAGAACGATGAGACTTCGAGGACAAATTAGTGGAGTAGAGACGACGGTGATGATAGATAGCGGAGCGAGCCATAATTTTATCTCACGAGCGTTGGTGGGTAGAGCCCAGCTAGAGGTGGATGAAACCGCCAAATTCGGAGTGTGCTTAGGGGATGGGCACAAGACGGTATCCCACGGTATGTGCCGGAATGTGGAAGTGCATCTGGGAGAATTGTCTGTGACGGTGGATGCATATCTGTTTGATTTGGGGGGAGTAGAACTAATCTTAGGGGTTACCTGGCTCGAGAAACTGGGAGAGGTTAAAGTAGATTGGGGAAAAATGACCATGAAGGTCGGGGGAGACGATGGGGAATTGATTATCAGGGGAGATCCTTCTCTGTGCAGGACGCGCATGTCTATGGCATCTCTGCTTAAGACAGTGGAGGTTGAGGTCGACGGGCTACTACTATGGACCTTGGTGAAAGTGCAGCCTCAAGATGAATGTGAGGACAGAGAGGAGGATGCGAACAGGGAGATAGAAAGTCTGTTGAAGAAGTATGAGCGGGTTTTTCAGGAACCAGTAGGGTTACCCCCACGACGGGCGACAGACCATGCTATTATCATGGGAAAAGATAAAACACCTGTGAGAGTTCGGCCGTACCGCTATACCTTCGAGCAAAAAAATGAGATAGAAAAATTAGTGAAGGAAATGTTGGCTGGGGGAGTAATACAGCCTAGTTGCTCGCCGTTTGCAAGCCCGGTAATTTTGGTTAAAAAAAAAGATGGTAGCTGGAGGTTCTGCGTAGACTACAGGGCCTTGAACGCAGTGACGGTACCGGATAAATATCCCATTCCTGTAATTGAAGAGCTGTTGGATGAGCTGCACGGTGCACAGTTTTTCTCCAAGATAGACCTTCGTTCGGGGTATCATCAAATCCGAGTGAAACCGGAGGACATTGAGAAAACGGCGTTTCGCACACATGAAGGGCACTATGAGTTTACAGTTATGCCGTTTGGGCTGATGAACGCTCCTGCCACATTCCAGGCGACCATGAACAACATCTTCAGAGCTTTCCTTCGAAAATTTGTGTTGGTCTTCTTTGACGATATTCTGGTATATAGCACCGACTGGGCACATCATTTGGCTCACCTTCACACGGTTCTAGACACCCTAGAAAGGAACCAGCTGGTAGCTAATGACAAAAAGTGTAGTTTTGGAAGAAGGACTATTGGGTATTTGGGGCACATCATCAGTAGTGAAGGAGTGGCAGTTGACCCCGAAAAGGTTGCAAGTATAATGGAGTGGCCGGTGCCGAGATCTGTAAAGGCGGTGAGAGGGTTCTTGGGACTGTCAGGGTATTATCGAAAATTCGTAAAGGATTACGGGAAGGTCGCCCAGCCATTAACAGAGTTGCTTAAAAAAGAACCGTTCAAGTGGGGGGAACAGGCGCAAGCTGCCTTCAACGAGCTCAAACAACGGCTGTCCACAACACCAGTCCTCGGCACCCCTAATTTTTTGACCTCATTTGAAGTAGAGTGTGATGCGTCTGGCCGAGGGATTGGGGCTGTTTTGATGCAGAACCGTCGGCCGTTGGCCTACTTCAGTAAAGCCCTGAAGGAAAGGGCATTGACGAAGTCAACCTATGAAAAAGAGTTGATGGCACTGGTATTGGCCATTCAACATTGGCGCCATTACTTGTTGGGAAACCATTTCAAAGTATACACCGATCAAAAGAGTCTAAAGCACCTACTCCAACAACAAGTTCTCTCACCAGACCAACAAAATTGGATTGTGAAGTTGATTGGGTATGATTTCGAGATAGTCTATAAGCCGGGAAGAGAGAACGGGGCAGCGGATTCATTGTCCAGAATTTTCGAGGAAACCCATATAGGGACCATCTCTATTCCGACTTGGGTGGAGGCTAGACAGTTGCAAGAAGCCTTAACTAGTGATCCTGCCTTGTCCAAGATTGTGTCAGAATTGAAGACTGATGAGTCGGCACATCCTGGGTATGTGTGGAGGGGAAATCAACTTTTCTACAAACATAGGTTGGTAATACCTGCGCAGTCGATGTGGGTTGAAGCCTTGCTACAGGAGTTCCACTCGACCCCTATGGGAGGACATTCAGGGGCATTTCGCACTTACCGGCGGGTTTCAGAGAATGTGTATTGGAGAGGTATGAAACGAGATGTGTATAAATTCGTGGCAGCGTGTGAGATTTGCCAACGTCAAAAATATCAATCGTTGTCACCTGGAGGACTGCTACAACCTCTTCCCATTCCGGATGCAATTTGGGAAGATATCGCCATGGATTTTATTACGGGGTTGCCTAAGTCAAAGGGATTTGAGGTGATCTTAGTAGTGGTTGATAGACTTTCAAAATACGGACATTTCTTGCTACTAAAACGTCCGATTTCAGCTTGTAAGGTGGCAGAACTGTTTGCTAAGGAGGTTGTGAGACTTCATGGAGTTCCAAAGTCCATTGTGTGTGATAGGGATCCACTTTTCATGAGCCTATTCTGGACTGAATTATTCAAATTGCAAGGGACCAAGTTGCGCATGAGTTCCGCATATCATCCTGAAACTGATGGGCAATCCGAAGTGTTAAACCGCTGCCTGGAGACATACCTTCGTTGCTTTGTTTCAGAACAACCGAAAGACTGGGCTAATTGGGTTCACTGGGCAGAGTTCTGGTACAACACCAATTTCCATAATGCTTTGGGAAAGACTCCATTTGAAGTAGTGTACGGCCGATCACCACCTGTTCTCAGTAAGTATACCCAGGGAGAAACTAGGGTGGATGCTGTAGCACATGATCTTTTAGATAGGGATGAAGCTCTCCGTCAGTTGAAACTCCATTTGCACCGCGCACAAGACAAAATGAAACAGTTTGCGAACCGACATAGGAGAGCTGTGACTTTCGAGGTGGGAGAATGGGTATACCTTAAGTTGCGACCGCATCGGCAACACTCGCTATTTCGTCGAATTAATGCTAAGCTGGCAGCACGCTTTTATGGGCCGTTTCAGATAGAGAAGAAAATTGGTGCTGTGGCATACCAACTGCAATTGCCTGTGGGGGCGAAGGTTCATCCGGTTTTTCATGTTTCGCAACTCAAAAAAGCAGTGGGTACGTACTCAGTTCAGCCCACGTTACCTGTATCTTGGGTAGTCGACGACAGAGTGACTGTTCTTCCAGAAAGGATCTTGGACCAGAGGGTGAAGTTGGTTAAAGGGCAGTGGAGTACTCAGTGGCTGGTGCAGTGGGAAGGTCAGTCAATGGAGAATGCAACATGGGAAGATCGTAAGGACCTCATTCAGCAATTTCCGGAATTCAGACTTGCGGACAAGTCTCGAGTTTATGAGGAGGGAATTGTTAGGGACCAAGTTACAAGGAAGGACCGAGACGTGAGGAGAAGGAATTCTGAAGCCATGGAAGCGAATTATGGGCCTGAGGACATGGGTGAAGCCCAAGTGTTTTTAAAACCACCAGAACTGAAGGTTTACAGCAGAAGAAACAGGGGAGCACACCAGTTGTTGGGAAAAGAAGGGGACCACTCCTAAATGACGTGGCAGGAATTAGTTATAATGTGTAGAGGGAATGATTGGCAAAATGTAAGGGGAAGGGTCTTTATATATAGGGTAGCGTAGTATGCGTTGGGCATGTTTTTGGTATTGTTTGTTTTGTGAGATTTGGAAATCCCAGCAGTGAGCTGGTGATGATATTGTGTTTTCTTTTATCATTGCAAGTACAATACAATTTCTTATTTCTTCAATATATTACAATTCACGAGTTCAAGCCACAAACATTCTTATCCTTCAATCACCCAACAGAATAACCCTAACAGATTATGTCACAGAATTGCCCTTGTAGATTTTGATAAAATCTGAATTTGTTGTGAACTGGTTTCAATTTGATTTCTCACAATAATAAGAAGAAGAATAAAGGAGTTTTAGACGTACACTTCCTATCTCGTGGGAACTACATTACTCAAAAACCCTCTGCTCATGAATGTAGCGGAAGTCCTGCATATTTAATGATTCAGCAAGCTTGAGCTTGAATGTGTTATATCTTTACCTGGCTCATTTTCCTGAGATGTCATCTTTTTTTGATTTAGGCTTGTAACAGCATTTGCTTTTATTTTTCCTTTTATAATTGCATTCTTCCATTATCTGAGCACTTTCTCCATTCTAGGTGATAAGCATATGCTCTTTCTGATTACCTTTATTCTTCTGTGATTCCCTGATTGCGTGTGTGCATATGCCTAGAAGATTTTTTTTTTTTTTCTGTGAACAGATTTGCTTGAAAGGGACTCAACACCTACTCTAAGAGACCCACAATTGAAGCGAAACTCACCTCTAAGGACCACAGTTTCCGTAACAGAATCAACTTGTTCTTCTCCAGTAGTAGTTAATTTGGTACTTGTGAAGTCACCCAACTTTTGTCCTGTTATTATTGCATCAATTTGCTCACCTTGCTAGGTGAGTTGGTATTGCCCCCTTTGGCAAATGTGTTTTTGCTTTGTTTCAAGTGCATTTCACATGCCTAATTCCTAATGCAGCTTGGTCATCTTGCCGCCACCACCCAAAAAAAAAAAACAATGATATTGAATCAAGTCACTTGTGGAGTTCTCTTTCTTCCACATCATATGTGCAAAATTTTGGCTGTGATTCTTTTATTTATTGTTATTTTGTGAGGTTGTTAATCATATCATAATATTATAATAAAAATTTTAAGGCTATAGATGGGCCGTCTAACCCGCCTATAGTCTAGACCTAATATGAGGTTTTGATGGCCTGAGTACCATAACATTATTTGAGAAAAAGGAGAGATTTATAATGTAATGCTCTAAAATATTATTGGTAAATAAATAGTAATTGAATTGAATGTAACCGGATAGGTTTTAAAGACAACTGTGTCTTTTTAGATTCTAAAAGTATAAAAAATTATTTAAATGTTTTTTTTTTTCAATGAGTAAATTTGTCTTAACAAGTAACGATACGAGACTTGATACAATAAAGACAAATTCGACCCAATATCGTAAACCATCAAAGAACTTATTCTTAAAAATCCTTGGAGATTGCCTCAGATGAATCTTGTCGGCAAAGGATGTCAACCATTTGATGAGTCTTTGTTCAATCACTGAACTTTGGAAGAATCACTTTTCTCTCACACAAAGTAAGTCACAAAATTTCTGTATGTTCTTTCAATAGCGTTCTAACTCTTTTTAATTCATCCAAAACATATCAGTAATAACAAGAAAGATAATAAAGGAATTGAAATAAAAGAAACCCCCAAGCTCTCATGTTTCACTCTCTCACAAAACATTTCACTCAAGTGATTACCTCTGTTCAATGTCGAACGTCAGCCCCCAATGGGATACACAACAAGTGTATAGCCCAAAGTCAGCAAAACCCACGAGGAATCAACAATGTAAAGGTATCAAGTAAAGTGAGATGTGACTCGAGAAGCAACAATAACGATACTCAATCAAGAAAACATAGAACTAGAGTGTAAAAAAAGGAATGAATAAATAAACAAGGGTAACAAGTATGGTATGTGCGGTGTGTATTATGCAAAACCTTGCAAAAGGTCAATTTAGATTGATTTTTTTTTTTTTTTGGATTTTTTTAGAATATGATCGAAAGCAGAATTCAAAGTCCGGTGTTGAAGTCCCGAATTTAGAGTCTGATCTAATGCTAAGTTCAGAGTGATTTTATGTTCTGAATTCAAAGTCTGATATGATGTGGAGTTATAGTCTGATTCTACGTTCTGAATTTAGATTTTGATCTGATGTTGCATTTCAGAGTCGGATACTGAGGTTCTGAATTCAGAGTCAGATATTGAGGTTATTGTAAGTGTTCCTAGAACATGTCAAGATCGTCTAAGAGTTATTTTGTGTGTGAATAAAATCAAAAGAGTTGCGGAATACTCACATTGATCGGATGAGTTTAAATTTTTTTATGCATTTCGGTAGAAGCTCCAAGTCCTTCTTGAGTGTTTCCAACACTTGGGTGAGTTTCTCTATCACCTTGATTCACTCCTTGATGTGCTAGCAAGAACAAAAATGAAAGAAAAAATTTATCCTCCAAAGAGCATTATTTTCGGCCAAGAGAGAGTTTTTGGGAGAAGATGAATAGTCACATTTTGTTTCCAAAACTTAACTTTTAAATCATGTGTGATGTGTGATTAATGCCCAACAATTAAAGTTGCCAACCACTTCCATCACCAAAAAGTGACATGTGATGTAAGTGATGTGGGTCCCACCCAAATTTGAATTTCAAATTCAAGTTGGCTTTACACAACACACTTTGGGCCCGGTTCGTTTAATCCGACTAAACGAATTTTCTGTCGCGACGTAATTAAATCTAATTTAATTAAATAATAATGCCTAGCAAAATTATTACGGAAGTCGCTTACGAATTAATTCTAAATTAATTCATTCGCTTGAATTAAAATCGAATTTTAATTCCGCTTTGAAATCTGATTTCATTTAATATATCTAATATATTATTTTAGCCCAATTTAAATAAATTAAATAGTAAAATCTAATTTCACTATTAAATTTACTTTACCGATTAATTCTAAATTAATCGCGTTCTCTCTTCTCGACGAATTTAATCCCAGATAAATTCTCAACGCAATTAATCCCAGATTAATTCTTTCTCTTTTAATTAATCCCAGATTAATTTATTGTCGTAATTAATCCCAGATTAATTTTCTCTCTCATAATTAATCCTTGATTAATTTTCTGTTCGAGTCAAATCTCAACGGTGAATCTTCGGGAAGCGACCCAAGAGATCCCTGGATATGTTGACAGTAAATCCGGTCATCAGACTATCCGAATACGTGCGTACCTGGTACCACATTCTTACCGATTTACAAGACATGGTTGGCTTCTAGCAAAGCACCGTGCCTACCCAATTCTCCAGAAATATTCTTTAAAGGAATATGTAATCTTTGTCAGGCGTAGCATACGTAGTATTGCGTATTACGATCCAGTATCGATATCACATGCTAGGCCTATGGCTGGAATTATGTTTGCCCCGTACGAAGCATATATCGGATCTCTGGTAACTAGTCTCTATAATCGGATAATCATGACATAGTCATATTATCCCGATGACTGCAGTACTAAAGAGTACTAGTTCCGTATCCTGTGTGATCATCATCTCTATATGACTGAAGTGATACTTCCATCTTGACATAACATCAAATACACTACGATTCTCAGTATACCTAGAAGAGGCGTACACAGAACCTGTTAAATCCCCGGACGACCAAAACCAAAGTATACTGATTGTCGCAAGTATTAGCGATGCAAGTCTCAGGTTAAGACCAAATACACCTACCCTGATTCGGATTCTCATAGACACATAGTCATACTACCAATGAGATTCCGATGGGTCTATCCAGAGCGAAGTTGTTTCCGTACCATCGGTAAACAGAACCTCCTATTACACTTGCATGAGTATCCAATACCCAAATATATGAGAACTATGTCGTTATGCCTCCATAATGCGCACAAGTGTAATACTAGCCTATTATGCATTATCGATGTCCAGTCTCGATAATACTACGACTATGGATATTTAATGATTAAACCTTATGTGGATTAATACTGTCTCATATCTTATTAATCCGGTACTAATCATATGGACTTTTATCATTTATAAATCCAGGTAATCCAATTACAAATGATAAAAGAGTAATTTCCTTTGTCACATAGTTAATTTGTACAACAACACCATGTTCTGTACAAATAGTGATGTTATGTGTCATAATTATCCAACAGTTATGAATTCAGAGTTTGATACCGAGGTTCTGAATTCAAAGTCTGATCAGATGATGATTCAGAGTCTGATCTGATGATGCTTCAGAGTCTGAATTGAGGTTCTGAATTTAGAGTCTGATATTGAGGTATTGAATTAAGAGTCTGATCCGAAGCTAAGTTCAAAGTCTGATGCTGACGTTCTAACTTTCAGAGTCTGATGCTACATTATGATTTCAAGTCTGATGCTATGTTATGACTTCAGAGTCTAATCTGCTGGTACTTTTTTTTTAAAACAAAAGACACACACGGGTATCTAACTAAAACACATAATCAAACAGATGCAAAATAGATTACGAAACATAAAGAAAACATGAAAAAAACCAACAATAGATAAGAATCAAGATGAACAAGGATCTTGATGACCGAAAACACACAACAAAGATTTAATTGAGAAAAACACAAAGTAAAGATAGAAAGTCAAACCTTTAAACCCTAAGCTCTGATAACCCATTGATACGGGACTTGATACGATAAAGACAAATCCAACCCAAGATCCCGTAGACCCTCAAAGAACTTGTCATTGAAACCCTTGAAGATTGTCTCAGATAAATCTTGCGGAAAATGACGCCACAAAGGATGTCAACCATTTGATGAGTATTTGTTCAATCACTGAACTTTGAAAGAATCACCCTTCTCTTACACAAAGCAAGTCACAAAATTTCTATATTTTCTTTCAATAGCGTTCTGCCTCTTTTTAATTCATCCAAACAGTCTTAAATAGTAGCATGAGTCAAACCCTAATAAAACAAAAGGATAAAAATAACCCTAAACTATTCATAATCAACTCAAGTTCAAGTCTATTAAGAGACCCACAACTAAATAAAAATAAAATAATACAAAATTGACCCCGGTAACAAAGTGTGTATCCACATTTTTGGTCCATACATGTAAATAAATAATAGTACAATGAAACTTGGCCTAAACACATGGTCCTTGAGTTGCGCACATGCTATATGTTTCATTGACTTAAAAATGCTTCATGTTGCTCCTCAATGATTTGGGTCAAGTGTATGACTCTAGAACCCTCTCCCTTAAAGTCCACTTGGCCTCTAATATGCTTGTTCAACTCGGCCACATGATGTTGGGCTAAGCCTGCCATGACGTCTTTGATCTTCTTAGCCTCGTGCCTTGTAATTGGTCTAGCTAGTACATGGATTGGATCATTGGTGTTTTGGACCGATTCTGGTGCTGCTAGGATCACATTAGGTAATGTTATATTCCATCCTCAATCTCCCGATGTGGGCGGCTCATTTGCAATATATCAATGTCATTTTTTATTACACTCCATTCCATTTCATTATACTCCCTTATATTCCCTTACACTCCATTACATTCCCTTCCATCAATCCAAATAATAAATTTTAAATATTTTAAATTACAAACACTTCATTCCATCAATCCAAACAAAATCTTAGTCTTAGAAAACAAATATTCACGATTATTATTTTATTTATTTATTTATTTCCTTATTATTCCTAATTTGCACATTTAGAACATAGAACAATAAACATGGGGAATGAAAATGTGAAAAGTATCATACCATTAAAAACTCCACTAAACCAAAATTGGAGTGTTGCGATATGGCGATCTTGAAATTTTATTAATAAGTAGGAGTCCTATATCACTGCCTATGACTTCTAATGGCTTTCATGGGTTTGACTAAAAGATTTAACTTTTTTGTCAACTTCAGAATATTTATTTGGATTTATTGGATCATGGAAGCACATTTTTTAAGTGTTATCATTTTATAGGGCGTGATTATTAGATAGCTTTCAAGTTTCAACTTCCTACTTTTCAACCCACTGAAACACAAAAACTGCACAGTTTTGAATGATCTCACCACCACCCATTTTCTCACTAATTTGTCATTGAATTTCATCAACTTGCTAAATTTATCGTACGACTGTCCACATGTCAACTCACCATTTGTCGCTCACAACAATTAGATTAAATTAAGTTTACATGTAGAGGTGGCCACGGTTCGGTTCGGTTCCAGAACCGAACTGAACCGTTCGCATAACCGAACCGAACCGGAATCGAACCGAAAGATTCGATTCGATTCCGGTTCGGTTCTCTATTTTTTAAGGGAAAAAATAAAAAAATTTGGTTCGGTTCCGATTCCGATTCCGATTCCGAATCCGAACCGGAACCGTAATGTTACGGTTCCAAATTTTGTGGAACCATAACCGAACCATTTGGGGATTCAGTTCGGTTCCGGTTCCATCCGGTTCGGTTCCGAACCGGAACCGTGGTTGGGTCTATTTACTTGCACATAATTGATGTACAGAGTTGTATGCAAAATAATATAAATAATATAAATAATAATAATTTTTTTTTTGAAATATATTTTTAATTTAAAACAAATGATAGTTACACGGTTCTGTACTCATTTAGTGCACATATTCTGTACTAGCATTGCCTTAGCCATGTGACGTAACCGAACCACGCAAATTTTAATGCAAATGACTCCCCCCACGAATAATTAAAAAAAATATAATAATTTTGTGGCCAAAAACAGTCGTTATGACACGTGTCCACCACTGGACTGTTTGATGAATGATGATCACATATGTTGGCTAATGGTAAACCACACGAATAAAAAATCATGGCTTTGAGTTTGATGTTTCATTTCTCAATAATACCCCTTCATCCCACTCAACTAATTCCTGATTTCCAGGCCTTTCATGTAACTTGTGAAATTCGTGACAATTACGTGGGATAATCTGACCCATTCACGTGGCTTAAAATGATTGATGGGAATAGAAAAATATCAGCCTATCAGGTCGTCAAACTTCTATGCCGGTCATCGCGTATCAAACATCGACTTTTTTGTGCCCGCGGGATAAAACTTCCTATAAAATATTGTATTACGTAATTGCCCCTCTGCCTTTCTAGAAGAGAATCGTGGTATTACAATAATACCCTTGACTTTGGTTATAGTACGAAAGAAAAATAGGCAATGTGTTTTAATTTCTTTGGTTGGAGTTTGAATTTGATGCTTCCACTTGTGGAATCTGGTTAATTGTATTCTCTGTCTTTAACCAAATTACCATACGCTAATTAATTTACTAATATAAGAATGGTTAAACAAAACTACAATTATATGACCATTTTGATTATGAATGTTAGTTGGTACAAGTCCCAAAGGACGTGGTTTGATGTGTAGGGTTCATGATATCATCTTAAGGTTATGAGTTCAAATTCAGAGAGTACGTTTCTTGTAAGAGTCTGGAACAACCAGAAGTTTTACCTGTTTCGCTTAAGTCTAAAATGTGTGGTTTGGTGGGGTTTATAACGATTTCAAAAAAAATGTTACTTGGTACAAGTTCATATCTTATTCATGTCAAGATTGTGGTGAAATTTTAACATATTTATTTGACTAATTACCCGAGTCCGTAAGGATTAAAATTTTAAATTTATATTTAAGTTTTATTCACTCATACCTTTAAAAAAAAAAATCATGCATAATAATAATTTATATATTATTCTAGAATTTATTGGTCTCATGCTATATAATATCTTTTTACTTAATGTATACTCTTGCTATATTGGGGAAGTTTATATAGAATTAATTTTCGACTAAATCTGTCTAATTAAATTTTCATTAAAAGAAAGTACTCTTTTAAAATAGGAAAAGGGTAAAGTATTCTTCAACATATATAAAAAAAAAAATCCCAATAAACTTTATGGTTAATGTTGTAATTTCACATCCTTAAACTAAGGCGTGACAGTTGCCGCATAAATGTTCGAAATTACCACTATAGCCAACCAAAGCCTTCCCTATAAATTTGCCGTCAAACGCACTAATTTACCCATAATTTTTCTCCAAGAAAACGCTATCTTGCGCTTAACAAGATTCCGGGAATTCAAATTCCTCATCTCCAAGCAATAATGAAGAAATCTGGAATCTTTGCTGCCTCAATTGCTGCAGTTTCTGCTACAGCCATCTCTGCTACTTCCACAACCTTTGCTTGCAACTCAAATTTTCAAGCTTCTCATGAGGTAAATCTTGAAACCCCTTCATGGGTTTCTTTATTTTTGGCCTTTCCAAACTCTCCTTTTTGGGAATTGCGTTTCTTTTGTTTCTATCTGTTTAATTGAATTTTTACTGTTTGGTTGCCTAGAAAATAATTTCCGGGTGTTTGTTTTAAGAGCCAAGATTCTTTCTTTTTGCTTTCTTTCACTCTTTTTAGTTTTGATCCATGTAAAATTCGATTTTTTTATGGGAAAGAATTAACCTTTGGTTCGATTGTCATAATTTTCTTGGTTGTTGTTTTT